>QGMF01000015.1:0-114607 GCA_007821475.1 Lachnellula arida | reverse complement strand
CGGACACCGTGCCATCCCCCTTCCCGGCCTCCACCTCCAGCACCACATCCTTCGCGCCCCAACGCCCAGGCTTCAACCCCTCCATCCGCAACTCCTCAACCACAATCTACTACCTCCTGACCCCCGCCTCCCCGCAAGGCGGTTTCCACCGGAACAGAGGCCGCACCGTGCACACGCTGCACAGCGGACGGGGCCGGTACGTACTGATCCATGCCAATGAGCCTGGGGCCGAGAAGCGCATCGAGAGTTTTGTGGTGGGCAAGGATTTAGAGAAGGGCGAGAAGCTGCAGTGGATTGTGGAGGGGGGCAAGTTTAAAGCTTCGTATCTGTTGCCGGATGACGAGGGGGGTGTGGAGAGTAAGGGCGGGCTGTTGATTAGTGAGACTGTGGTTCCTGGGTTCGAGTATTGTGATCATGATTTTTTGCCCGAGGAGGGGCTGCATGAGCTGGTTGGGAGGGAGAAGGCTGAGGAATTGAGCTGGCTTTTGAGTCCATTGGGGAAGAAGGCTTGATTAGAAATGGAAAAGAATCTATACATATTTGGAAGACAGACTGTAACTGAGCGATAGAATTGAGAGACTATCAAGAGACAGGACATCGCAATGTGGAATTAACGTCTCGCTCTAGACCCTCTCTTGAAAGCGGAACGAGCGAGATGGTGTTTGAGACAGAAGCGAGTCAAGATGTGGGAGAAAAATTGAAAATGTAGTTATATCTCATTTCCCTTGGATAACTAGAAAATATGCATCTATTGTGTACACTCCACCCAACCGCACTGCAATACAATGACTTTTCTACCCAGACCGAAATATAAAACGCCAAAAGATAATGTCATGCCACATTCAAGCAGCGCTTGCGAGAAATACGCAGATGCCCATTATATACCCACCCTAAAAGATGGAAGAAATGCCCAGTCCACGCCCAGTCTGAAAACATGAAAAACAATAGAACTCCTCTCAATATTACACGAGTATTGATTTAATATCCCCTTCTTCTCGAGCGCCCGCCACCCAAATCAATATTCTTCATTTCCTCCAATAAAGCCCAAGCGTCTCCTCCACCAGATTGCGGCGGTGGTGCCGAGCCCATTCCCATCGGCACTTTTGCAGGTATAGGTGGTGCTCCAACTGAGCCTCTATAGCCGCTATGTCCATGAGGTGAGTAGTTCTCATTGGCATTATAATCACCGGTATTAGGTCTCGGTTGACTCCTGGTCGTATAACTATTGTTCTGGTATGGCGTTATAGGAGCAAGAGGACTCGAGTGTGGAGCGGGTTGAGCCGACATTCTGTTTGATTTCTTCTGCAGACGGTTACGCCCTGTGGGTGTCATAGGGTCGGGCGGGCCGCTGCTCGTGTACGTTGGGGCAGGAGGTGTTGACATGGAATGGGGACGTGGAGCCACTTTCAGTGGCCGTCGACCAGAAGCAGAGGGGGGTTGGGGGCCATTGGGTGCTGGTCGGTAATTCCGGTCTGGAAGCTGAGACGCGTATTTCGGACCTTTGGATTCAAGTAGTGGTGCATAGTTGGATTCGGGGATGTGGTCACTTGGATCAATCTCCCGACCGTCATGCGTAATGATTTTCGCATCTATATCTGGCTCCTTCGTGTCGTACTTCGAACTCAAAGAAAGAGTAGATATTGAGCCAGAGATCTTGGGGTTTAACGCATTGTATGAATCAGGACCAAATGGTACCCCAGATAATCGTCTTCCGTCATCGACTGGTGCAGCGTAAGGACTAACGGACTTTCTCGCTGGCACTCGTGGATCGGGTGAGATTGCCCTCGGCTTCACGACAGCGACGGCAGTAGTCGAAAATTGACTCTGTCTGTCATCGTACGTAGCTGCAGCAGGTACGAATGGAGGTGCTGCCTCCTGATATGAGAGAGGATGGGGCCGGCTTTGTTGATATGGAACCGAGTCCTGTCTCCCCCGAGAATTTCCACCTTGTTGACTGTAACTTGCTCTTTTTTCGTCGTATATCCTCTCAGATATCTCTTGCGCAATCATAGGGTCCATACCGGGAACTAGGGTTGCGGGGACTGGTATCCCATAATCCTCAGCAGGGCCGACCGGCGGATCATAGGACTGCTTCCTTGGTTGCTGACTCTGCTGCGGCATTGGGCTATATGTTGGGCGTGGAGAGACAGAGCTTGCCGTATATGACTGTTCTCTATATGAGAGTTCCGAGTTGGAAGCAGGATATCCGGAACTATTCGAGTACTGGTGACTCGGAGCACTGTTCGCGGCACTTCGGCTCGAAGTGACACTTCCACGGCCATTTATATTTAATGGTGCAGGCGATGGGACCTGATCATATTTTCGCTCATCGTATTGTGATGAATGAGATCCGCTTCCTTGATGTCTAGAATATGGTGATGGAGATGGTGGAGCATCTTCGACGGTCGGTTGCATAGAGCCGTAATCATTAGATCTTGAATCATATGAGTCATGTTGTGGTGTTGTTTGCTGAAAGCTGCCATTGGCAGAGTTTCGAAACTGTTCATCATGTCCAGGAGAACCATATTGTGGATAAGAATTGCCTTGCGAGTAGGTAGGGGCAGAGTGCCTATGAAAATCATCCGGTGGTATGTCGTAAGGGTTTGAGGGTCTTCGATCTGACGGGTAACCATAACTTCCCTGGGATGTCATAACAGGTGCTGGGCTGACCTGATTACTTCCATGCCTACTTCGATGAGCAGGCGGAGGGGGTGGAGGGCCTCCAGGGCTTGGTGGTGGGCCAAAATCTTCCGGTTGAGGAAGCTCATAGGGGCTGTGTTGAGAATTATATGCGTCTCGCGGATCAACCTCTTCCTCTGCCTCATAATGTCCTCTGCCATTGCCATTTACTGCTGTGTGATTCGGAGCTGCAGCAGGATCGTATATCTCATATCTCTCGTGTGCAATGGGCTGTGCAATTGGTATCGGAGCAGCAACGTATCCGTTCATGCTTGGGCTATTGTTATAGCTTGGGAAGTGACTCGGAGGAGTGCCATATTCGACGTTTTGAAGAGGCGACTGGTTTGGGATGTAACCTGGGCTTTGATGCCCTCGAGGCGGGGTTTGAACGTGATCTGGAATAGCGCTTGGTGGTTGCCCTCGAGGTGGCGTCGGGGCATATTCTGGGGTCCCTGCCGACTGATGTCCACGCTGAATATAGTCTGGTGTTCCAGCTGGAGATTGATATCCTCGGGGTGGTGTTTGGACGTGATCAGGAATTGGCGCAGGTGCTGGTGCTCCAGTGACTGGATCAGATGGTAAGGGCCGTCTCTTAACAGGAGTAGATTTTGGCTGTCTCGGCCCCTTGAGTGAATCTCTTGCCCCCTCCTCAACTGCATTGGTAGCGGCTTGCTTGGTCTTCTCTGGCCTGTCTTGCTTTGGCCTGGTGTCGTAATATGTGATTTCGATCCTGATATCTCCCGCGTATTTCCCCCTACAATTCAAGTTGTGCCACAGATCATTCTGCCCTCCACCTGGTACCACTACATCTTGCAGGTTTATCCAGCTCTCTCCAATCAAGTCCGTCTTTTTGTCATCATTGAACACGGAGACCTTCAGCTGATAGTAGTCGGGCGAGTCGTGTACGGTGAATCGAAGCTCTTGGTCCCTAGTAAAGTCAGTAGAGTTCAAATAACTGCTCTAGAGCTCTCTAGAGCTCTCATACCATCTTGGGGTCTGGCCTCCTCGGCGATCAGTCTCTGTCTTCTTTGCTTCCTTGCCCAACCTGGCCGCGCAATACGGATCCTGCTTCCCAATGGTCTTCCTATTTGGCAGGTTCTTCGCACGATCAACGATAATAACGAGAGTTCCTATTTCCGGACCGTCAACGGTCATATCAGAGAAAATGCCAGCCGTATGCATGGTGTTGAGGCCATTGGCCTTGGACTTGGTCGCCATTGTGAATCGAGTGCCGGATTGGCGCTTGCCCTTGTTGTGATTGAAGTTCGAGGGGACTCCGGTCCGGATTGTAAACAAGGCTAAGGCTAAAAGCTCTAGCTGAGCATTATCAAACCTCAAAGACGGCGAGTATGCATCAATACAAGCTCTAGCACAACATGGACTGCATGACGGAAAACTAAATCAAAAGGAGTGGGAGAATTATTGGTATGATTACTGGTATGATTATTGGTATGGATGGAGTATGAGTGAAGGAGGGAGTACAATGTGCATGGCTCGTATCGCAAGCGGTGGCTGGAGAGCTACAATGCAACGCGAATCTGGAGGGGCTGGGGCTGGGCTGGGCCTGGTGGGCTGGGCTGGGGACGTACTCGAGTAACTCGCCAAGAATCGCATCGCATGGATATCTGTTTGCAGTGGATCGATCAATCAAAAATCAAAAATGCTTGCGATCATCGGCATTAAGTAATTAATTAGGTACTCCGTACTCATTCTAAATCTATATTATATCATTCTTTTCTCCGGAGTTCCGTATATTGTTATTCTGTACACACCCACTAGTGATCGTTTTGTTTACATTCGTCATTATATTAGCGATGCGATCCCCCAAAATAGAATTTTAGCCCGTAAGGCCTTTAAAACGTGACGTTTAAATTAAATACAGGTAATGGAAATGTCCATCTCAATTAATGTTAAGCAATATTTTAGTATTAATATATATATAATTAGGAAGGATAGGTTGTTATTTAAAATGGGTTTTAATAGTTGCGCAGTGCCTAGAATAATCACGTGGACGCACCTCCAGCCCCTTTCTCACTTGAACATTCTCTCACGTGGCCAGCTTCTTGAAACCACTGGCCTGACGATAATTAGCGTGTGAACTAGGTCGAAGTAGGCAAAGCGGTATGCAGGCTAAATAAAAGCGGGAGAGCCGGGGGTTAAAAGTGGATCTAGGCACCGTTTGGGCAAAACACCACCGTAAAGCCCAAAAACGAGGGTCTGATTCATGAGACAACTTGAACAAACACAACCCAGAGCTTGGATGGATGAAATGCTTCACATTCACTAACACATGATATTTGAGTAGGTAATCACTCTCGAAATACATGAAACCCAATACAGCAGCCAGATCCTAAACAAATCCCTCCCTAACCCCCGCACAAAAGAAAGGTTGAAGTACGGAGCAAAGACATGATATAAAAATCAGATTATGCGCACACTCTCCTCCTATTCGATTGCTTACACTCCAGAGTCATCCTCCACGATATCGTTAGTCGCGGCATATGTAGACCATGCGTCACAAGTAGAGTTCAGTGTATCGTAGTCGATGAGCGCGGAAACCTCAGAGTAACGCTCGACGATCTGGAGATCGAACCCCTCACTGGTATGCCAGCCAATATGGCAGTGCATAAGCCATGCTCCTGGGTTATCCGTTTTGAAAGCAATGACCAGGTAGCCGCTAGCGGGCAACATAGCGACATCTCGGCGGGGTGGGTTGGTGAGGTTGAAAGAGACGGTTGAGGAGTCGTAGGTTCCTGTTTCTTGGGCTATGACGTAAAAGTCGTGGCCGTGGAGATGGATGGGGTGAGGAACAGCATTTGTGGTCTCCATAATAATGTAGACCCATTCATCTGCCGTATCGACCTCGATTACGTGCGATGAATTTGTCCAGGTGGTGTCATTGTTGTAAACTTGGAGGAGGGTTGGGTTGTCCCACTCGACAGCGAAAGTAGTGGCTGCCATGTACCATCTGAATAGGTTGTCGACCTTGCCAACTGTGACGGCTTCGTCATCTTCCGTGTCCTCAGAGCTGACATCAAGTGCAAGGTAAGGGACGAGATCAGCGATAGCTTCATCATCACAATTTTCTGTATAAGTGAATCCGGTCGTAGTTGGGTCGTCAGTGCTGGTCGAGTCGTAGCGAACTATTCCCTTGATGTTATCGGTATTGTCGTTGTCACTGCAGAAGGTTTGCGGGATAGCTCGCATCCAGTAGTTGTCAGAGGTTTCCGTAGCATTTAGTATGACATCGTATCGTTGTCCCATACCGATTGAGAGAACATCTGTAGTATATGGTACTATAGGAACGAGATCCATGGCAATGACAGTAAGCGTGTGGTTATCAACCATGAACTTGAAGTGAGTATCAATGGCACCGTTGACGAGTCTAAGTCTGTACGATTCTCCAGAAGTAACGTTCATCTCGAATCGCGATCCCGAATCGTTATAAGTGTTGGTGCCGTTAATGAGGCCATTGTCCAAGGTAGGCGGGCCGTCAATCTCAGCAGAGAGATATAGCGCATCTGCAGTTTCGTGGGACCAATCGTTCAAAAAGATGTGTCCCATATCGACATCGTAGTTGGCAGTGGCAGGTCCGTTAATGAGGATGCCGCCGAGAACACCTTCCCAAGCCTGCAGACCAAAGTGAGAGTGGTACCAACTTGTGCCATATTGTGTGGCTTGCCAGGTGTAGGTCATAGACTAGAAATTATGAGCCATGTGGTCAATTCGAGGGATATATGAAACTTACCTCTCCAGGCGCAAGTGGGCATTGTGTGAGTGAAGGCACACCATCCATTTGGTTGGTGTTATTTTGTCGAATACCGTGGAAATGCAAACCGGTACCGTTATTTTCTAATCCGTTATAGAGGTGAACAATAACAGTGTCACCCCAGTTGGCAATTATGGTCGGCCCCGGGAAGGAGCCGTTCACCACTAGAACGTCCCTTGAAACTCCATCTAGTGCAGCTGTTATGTTGGTAAGTTCGAACCAGTACTATGAAACCGTTAATTATATGAACCAGAAGTGTAGAATTAAGCAAAAAGTTGAGTCATTGAGGAATTAGGAAGTACTGACCTCGACGGTTGCTCCGGTATCAGGAACCTCAGTGTAGTAATCAGTAGACAGATCGTAGTCTCCCCAACAAGATCGATCAGTGGCTGAATTATCGCATCTCTTGCCGAGTTTATGAGACTCTGCAGAAGGAGCAGCAAAAACACCGGAGGATATCAGGGCCAAGCTCGAGGCTAGCAACGTAGGGAAATGCATGCTAATGGATGCTAATGCAAAGTAATTGTGAAGTAGTGAAGAAGGAAGAAAAGAGAAGGATAGAAAAGAAGCTCCCGAAAAGGAGGAGATGATCAGATGAGATGAGTGAGTGATGATACTGCCAAAAGGTGGCGTTCCAACATAATTATATATTCATGGAGACTCGGCTGTCTTCCCACAAACCTTTTGCTCACTGACCCAGGCCGTACAGGGAGCTCCAGGTCACGATGGGATACTTTGATGAGAGCAACAAGTGTGATACCGAATTGGGAAGCCAACATATTGACGCGTACTCCAACGTGGAGTCAGCCTCAGTCAGGTCATAAGGTATTCTTTGAATAGAAACTAACTCTATTTGCAGCGCAAGTGACGGCTACCCCAGAAGGATTCAAGCCTCAACGAGGACGTACTCTTGGACTACCCCTTACGAAGTACTCGCATTTATTTTAAGTCTAACTGACCCACTATTTGTACCCCACATTCCTATACTCCGCGCCACTTAAAAGAGGTCAGATCTGATAATTACAGGGCCTTTAAAACCCAATCTTAAAGTGATAACGCTAAGGTGGGGCCTTTATCTTATAGAGATGCTGGGGTAAAGAGTCATTTAGACCTATAGAATTCTATAGTCCGTATAGGTCGTGCATTTATAGTGGGACAATCAAACTTAAAGTCCCAAAGGCAGTGCTACTATGACAGTACCGGTACCTGTATATCCTAGATATGTGCCGAGGTGCGCTTGGAGTAAGGGCAGCGGGAGGACCCGACCCTATCCCGCCAAGATAGAAAGCCACAAGACGACACCCTTTTCAAAGATCAACTGGTTTATGCTCAGAAACGAAACATGCGTCCACTGTTTAGCTTCAAAACATAGCATTAGTGACGAATCACTCGTCACTACCTTAGCGTAATGTCATGTAAGCCATGCTTAGTACAATTCTGTAATTATCGACGCGTTTGGTCCATGCATCCCAAAGGGGTTGAGGGGCATGAATTGGAAGTGGTCCCGATGAATGGGAAATTGGAATATGGACAAAAAAGGCCATATTTGTACCTGCCAAAGCCACGATTGGACAAGCGACCCTGCTCTAAAGAGTATGAAACCCATGGCGTGGTGGTGCCACCCCACAAATACAGCCTCAATTGTATGTACCGAGGCGAGAGAATTCGCAACCCCCTGTCGGCTTCTCAGCCTCCATCGGGATGTGGAGACGTGGACAATGACGAAGTCAGCCCAGTGACTTGGAAAAACACCCCTTGACAGCTGCACTTGCAAATTTGAAAATAAATAAGGTTTTTGAAACAAGGGGACTACTGGGTCGTCACTTTAGGTGTGGGCCACGTGGCGTAGCCATCCCTGAAGTATTGAGCTGCTAAGCCCTGAGATTCGTGGAAACGACTTGCATGATTTGCATCCCATCGGAAGTTCAAGGAAACGCTTGGCAATCCACCCAAAGGACCCGACGAGGCCGACAAAATGTTTAAAAGAGAATAACAACCCAATTTAGATGAGACTTCTCCCAGATCATATATAACTATCAGAGGCTGCAGCAGCATCTCCAAGCACCTAAGATTTCCATAACCTATTCCTTAGTTTACTTCCTTGAGCTTCCAACAGACCTCACCCACCTTTTCTCCAAATATGTTGTTCCCATCCTTGGCTGCTCTGCTGGCTCTCACTGGTCTATCCAATGCCGCCACGCTCCAGAGCACTAGGCGTGCTACCACCTCAATCCCCCTCTACGCTTACGGCTCAACCGCAAACACAAATGGTTTACCAGTCTTCTATGCCGATGGTAAGTGTCCCAATTCCTCAGACTATGCAGCAGCTTACAGTCAACCAGGTCTTGCATACATTGGGTAAGCATTCGCAAGCAAAGAAACAGTGAAAATATTTAACAAAACACAGACAAACGGGCCTCGACAGCACCAATGGAACCCAAACAAACATCACTTTCACTCTCGACAGGTCATCTACCACCACCCCATGGACCATCACTGCGAACTCCACAACCGTGACCTTCAACGAAACCCTCGATCTTTACATCGTCCCCACCTCTGGCTCCTTTACCCAAGTCGGCTTTTCCACCAACACTAGCCTCCCAACTGGCGCTGTCACTACTGGCTTCGGTTGGTATGGGAAGTCGGTCGCATATGCTACCAATAGTTCCGAGTACGAGCTTTCGTTCTGGGCTTCCAATACTACCACCACCGGCGTGTATGGGCTCTACTGGAATGCGAACACTGCTGTGGGAAATGATAACCCTACAGGAGCTTTCCCCGTGGCTATCAAGAGCACTCCGCCAACTGCCGTTTAAGCTTGTATATATTTATTCCTTCCTGATGGGGTTACTTGGATGTGTTGAGGTGTTGCGGACTGGGATTGGTGGATTTGCTTTGGGGGTAGTGGGCTGGAAGTAGATAGTTCAGGGGTTCTAAAATTTGATTTTCTCTTAGAGCCGGCAATAACCTTTCACGGTTTTCTTCTGACATGGGATAATAATAGAGTGAAATACAAATTCTTCAACGTATGAAAACCGGTAGTTCAACTGCGGCAGTTGACTGCCACCCTGGGGCGCCTGGGGCGTATGCGTAAGCAGCACTCGGCTGAGGATTAGGGGTACGGCACGAGTCACGACGAGCATAGTAGATAACGAATTTGAATGTCTCTTTATGATTTTGAAATGCATAATTTTAAGGACACTTCAGCTGAAGAAGAAAGACAACGCGTAAAACGAGTGATGTGTTTATTAGATTCGCTTGCGTGGCATTGACGACCCTGGAACTTTACTGTTATCCATGACAGTCGTACCAAAGAAATTATACACACTCACTTGAGTGGTAACACAAATAAGAGGTCTAAGTGAAGTGTCAACCTCATTTCTCACCACTTCAATGAAAATAAGCAGGTAAGACGACCCGTGTACGAAACACCCACTGGGGGATTGAGATAATATGAAGTGTCGTTCCCAGTAAGCCGAGGGGTTAAAATAGAACATCGATTGGAATTGATCGAAATATGTGCTGATATTTGTTGCTTAGTTCCGAGTAGCATGTACCTATAGCGCACCTTTCACCAGATATTAACCCCCCATTAGAACATGTAACTCCAGCTGCCAACCAGCGAATGCCGCTGTGAGAATCGGCCGATATATAAAGACAATCCAAACGCCTACAATGCAGATGCACGCTATTCCTTCTCTTGGGGGGATAATGTGCCGGCCGACACCCTCAATTATCCACATATCGTTCACTGGGTATAAGTTCGTAGCCACCCTCCGGGGGGAATGCATAAGCCGACAGGGATAGGAAGGCCGCAGATATCACTGCTATGCACCAGGAGACTGTGCAAAGAATCCAGGCCTTGTCCAATTTCCAGCCCACGAAAAATCGGTCATCGTTATCGTAAAGGTATGCCTGGACATTATCAGCTATGAACACCCCTCAATTCCAATTATAATGACTTACCACGATAGCCATTGCAGCGCACTGTACGATGCCCACAAGCATCAGCATAAAAGCCAATACCTTCCAACCCGTTTCCCTCTTCTGCTTCCCGCCCACAAGGACCACGCAATAAGCCACAATGGTAACCAGCTCAAACACAGCGGCAAAACTCATCAAGAAGCCCACGCTCCTCCACATGGAGCAGAAATACCGATCATCGCCGTCGCAGTCATCTTTTTGTGGGAAATGTACGCATCTGTTCTCAAGCGGCGTTGTGGTACAGCTTCGATGGAGACCTATTATCCTTGTGTTATGAGCGCCCGATTGGGTTGTCACATCCCATGTAATCCAGTCTGGTATGAAAATGGAAGCGAAGGTCATGGCCGTTGCTGTTGTGAACTGTTAGAAGGTGTTCTGGTAGATGTATACGTAATTGATAAAAACCCGCGGAGGACACAATTGCGTATCCACCGAGCTTACCTGCCACGAACGCAACAAGCGCGGTGTTGTATACTAGAACTCTTGTCATCCTGACTGTCTAACTGACTGCCTTCTCCCGACGTCGCGAAGTTGTGCTCGATACTGGAGTTGTGAGGCTTTTTTACTCGAGGGGGCGGAGAGGTTTTTAAAATGGCGGCTGGCGGCGGCCTTCAGTAGTGGCTGGTGCTGGTGGTGAGAGGAGGGGAAGCCTGGCCGCTACCGGTACTCTACTCTACTCCGTAAGAACTTCACTGGAGATGCCCGATACAGACACTTCTCGTGCAGCTTGCACCCACAGAAATGCCTCAAAGTGCGGTGAGCAATGCAATATTGCCCTGTTCAAAGATTTGATAAGGAGGGCTTATTACATTAGCTGTGCGCACACTTTTGGTGGTGGGGAAGTTGCCAGTTGCATGCGGGAAACTCAAGCACAGCATGCGAAAGTACGGAGGTAGAAGGTAAGGTCTGCTGGCACAGACCAATGGTAGCGTTTGCCCACCCCCTCCTATCATAGCATAGCCTATGACGCGAGTCTAGATCTGCAAGGCCAATCGTCCATCATGAGACCACGTCTTGAAGATAAGATTTATATCTCTCACATATCCGATATATCTTGCATGTGGTTGAGCCTTTTACTCGTATTGGGAAAGTGTGTGTGACCATCGACGGGCAAGAGAATGAGTCAAGGATGAGACTGTGGTTGTTGTTAGATACAAGTACTAGAGCCTCAATCATACACAAGTAGTCTCGGGTTTGGATAGGACGCTTTGGGGCATAGATCGTTTTGGTCACTGAGCCGTGAGACATTGTGCAATACGTTTTTCTCGATTATCGCGCTTCTTTGAAAAGGGGTATAAGCCGCCATATGCCTCACACGCCACACACCACACACCGCACATCTCACCACTGCCCGTCACCCCATTGTGCTCTGCCAAACGCCCTAATATATCTTGCCCGTCTTGAGGGCATTCGGCCGCCATGATTCGCTCTATTGCCGTCGCTCACTCTAGGTAAACATCACTCATGGCCGCCTTCGCTTTCCTCTGAACCATCCTCGCTGTCACTCTCCTCGGAACCCGATGAGCTGCTGGATGAACTGGAAGATGTATCCTCAGCGTCGCCTCTTCGTGTTGTAGACTCATCTGAGCTGCTCTCATCAGAATCACTAGAGTCCTCCTCGGGACTAGATTCATCATCAACCACCGTAGTCCTCTGCTTCCGCTTTCTAACGACCTTCTGAGAAGACCCATCATTCATTCTCAGCCGCTTTTGACTTTCATCGTCACCAATCACAACTTCCTTGTCGCCAGTTCCGCTTATCTCTCCCTCACCAGAACCAAGTATTACGAGAATCCTTTCGACCCTTTTCCTCTTTGCAATTCTCATCGGCATTGCAATATCTGATAGCCCCAGCAAGACACCTTCCTCGTAGTCGACATCGGGTCCGACTTCCGCAGCGACCATTGTCGCAACATACTCGTTCATAGCGACGTCGTAGTCTCGCTTTCGCTGTTCTGCGTTCTCCATGTCTGTGGGAAAAGGTTCTTCCTGGTCCTTGACTTTAATTGCAAGAGCTGTATCCCGCAGCCGAGTCCGTACCCCGCCTTGTAAACCCTTGACGTATTCGTAGGCGTAATGTGCGTAACTGGGCGGGATAACGTCGATGTTGAAGAGGTGCTTTAGAAGGTGCGATTGGTGATTCTTATTGAATTTCCAGGTCTCCCTCGACTCGCTGTATTGCTTGAGGTATGCCAAGAAAGGTTTCTCAGGTAATGCCGGATCCGAAGGACCTTTTGCGGTTCTCGGTTTCCTTGCCTTTGTGGATTTTGACTGCTCAGTAGATTTGAGACTCTCTTCGGCTTGCTCTGTTGGAGCACCAGGAGTTGTGAGGTGATCTGTCTGTTTCTTCTTCTTCTTTACTTTTTTCGAATCAGTGGCTTTTGGTGGTTCTTGGGATTCCGTCTTCCCTTGCGTCGTTTTGACCCTCTTCACTCTCCTCTCTTTCTCGTTTAATGTTGTGTCAAACGACTCTTCGACTGTTGTATATTGTGGAGTCTGGAAAACTGGCGCAGATAGGTCGTTTTGGTTTTTGTGCTCTGCCACCCAAGCACTAAACAGCGCCTTGATGCTATCGCCGTCTTCGTGCTTGGTCTCCGGTGTGAATGTGACGGACTTCTTTCGTGTTGGCTCTGGGGTAACTTGGTCTACGATAGGTATCCTGCGAGAATCTGGCACAAGTTTTGGTTTTTTGAGAGAGCTAGCTTCTTCCACTTCATCCAACCGTTTCCTCTTGGTATCGGCAGCAGGAGGTCCAGGAATATCTTGAGCAGACTTAAGTTTCAATCCCAATCTTTTCCAGGCGGGCATTCGCACCGTGGCGCTAGAACCTGTGGCAGAGGGCATGGTGGTTGAATGTTTGCCAACTGGCAATGCACTGCACTATAACATGTATGATAGCGTTAAGAGGGTTTTGGCAGGGAAATTCCTTCGAAATAAAGTAAAAAGCGGCTATGAACAAGCGAATTTACAGATAAGGTTTTCGTGGCCTCGAATTCAAGGCTTTCTTTTCAGAGCTCGCGCTAAAGTAGGCAACCCAATGTTCGCGTCTCTCGAATAGCTTCAGGAAGCTTCCCAGACTCCAAACCTGCTTCCTCATTACAACTCCACGAAACTTTACGAAATACCTCCAAACCCCGTACCCGTGCCACCCGATCCTCCGAACAGCTCCTCGTAGCTCTTCCATTTCTCAAGATGTCGGGTATGTTGATCTTCAGGCACCGTTTCAACATCTCCGAAGGACAACAACAGCTAATCAAGCTCCGTGAACAGGTAGTGCAGGATATGACAGACAGATTACGATCTTCTCGGATCAGGGAAGATTATATCAAGTTGGTACGCATGCATTCGCACTCCCAAGGACCCGAATCTCGTCACCTTCAGCTGGGCAACGGTCTCGAAGCAAGGTTCAGAGCATCCTGAGAACACATTGTTAATGGACCATGTGAGCACAGAGTATGCATTCAAGGCTATTACAGCTGCAAATATCATGTCGGTTGGTGTAAGAGGAAAGGACTGCGCCGTCGTGTTGTCACAGAAGAAAGTACCTGTAGGACGGCTCTTCTCATTGATTTGAGGGCTTATGTTAATGTTGCATCACAACAGGACAAGCTCATCGACCCTGCATCTGTATCCCACATCTTTCAACTGTCGCCATCTGTTGGCTGCGTCATGACCGGTGCGATCGCCGATGCGAGAGCCTTCGTACAGCGAGCTATTGGTGAAGCCGCCGAATTTCGATACAAATTTGGATACGAGATGCCTTGCGATGCTCTAGCAAAGAGAATTGCCAATATCAGCCAAGTCTACACTCAGCGAGTAAGCCCACCTTATCGGACCGTCCAGCGCTTTATTTGTTTCCCATAAACTTACTGCTTGTGTAGGCTTACATGCGTCCATATGGCGTTGCTACCACATTGATTTCACTGGATTCCGAGTTTGGACCCCAATTATACAAGTGCGACCCAGCAGGCTACTACACGGGATACAAGGGTACTGCGTCAGGTCCCAAGCAGCAGGAGGCGTTCAATCATCTTGAGAAGAAGCTCAAGAACAAGGATTGTGCAGACGGCAGTTGGGAGGAAGTTGTTGAGCTTGGAATCACCACGTTAAGCACGGTCCTCAGCGTGGATTTCAAGAAGGGCGAATTAGAGATTGGTATCGTGGGTGGGCCAAGGACGGACGGAAAGGAAGGACCCGACCCGGGATTTAGAGCTCTGACGGAGGAGGAGATTGACGAGAGACTACAGGGGATTGCGGAGAAGGACTAGAGTTCCTATGGTCATGACATCCAGAAGAGCGATTTAGCATTCGGCGCCACCTACAGCGATACTGGTCACGAACAGTGTCCAAGTGCCGAATCAAATGTATGAACAGAGAAAGCTGGTGTGGCAACACATGGCCTGAAACTTGTGACATTAGTCTCAGCGATGTCCCAGGACCCAAGTGCAGAGAAGACGTGCATCATTGGTGATGATTATGGAGACAGGTGTACGGATACAGCTCTACTGTGGCTTGACCTGACCTGAACCAAAAAGACATGAAACCTGAGGCGCCACAAACGATGCAGGAAGTCCCAGCCTTACGCATATGACGGGCGGCCAATATCGACACGGGAAGGAAGTGTTGGCGGGATTATTGGGAATGACTGTACTGTCCCGCCATATCCTTCTCCTGTAGTAGTAGTAGCCATGTGTTTTGCTAAGTTGCACCCTCGGCACCAGATCAAATCTGATATGGCGCAGTCCATGTCCTTGCCCTTCTGAGAAAGTGAGATTTCAGCTAGCTGGGCGGATAAGATGGTGCCGCCCATGGGCTCTCTCAATTAGATCCGATCCGGTAGCCCGATGTGTGCCCGGACCCACACTCGCCCTGAACTCCAGTGAGAACACAGGGCATTGATTGGTGGGGATCACCGAGCCACGTTTTGTGGCGTTCTAGACGACCGCTGAAGCGACCACCACCACCCAAAGGTGAACACCATCGAAGGTACCTCCGTACACCATGCTGGCAATCCCTGTAATATCGAAGCGGCTCTCATTGCTTTTACCACCTTCGTCACCCACTCTCAAAATAAGTATATACATTCCCACAGCTCGGTAGGGGTCGGGGTTATAGCTTTGAGCTAGCAGTTTGAGCTTCAAAATAGCTTCCATCGCGTGGGGCCCGCCATGGCTCTCTTGTTATTGGCAGTTCCTAATGGACCGAAAGGAAATCCTTTCACTGCTGAGAAGTGTCCGTGTAGCCAGCCACATGGAGTTTGCGGAATGGAGGCTCCAGATAGCTTCATATATTGCCGCGACGGCTCCTGAAAATGTTCTAAGGCATCCTCAACGGCCTTCCCGTTTCTCTTCTCATTCGTTTGGTATTTGGTACCTGGATCTCTATCCCCCACTTTCTTTAGTCTTCCAGTTTAGATACAATCATTAGTTCGAAATGGCGGATGGATGTAAGTGTTGCAATTGCCCCCAAGCTAGTTTGTATCACTTGTTCCCAAGCTAATCTTTGGTAAAGTAAACGATCAACGAACTGCTCGGGTAGCAGAACTCTTATCGGACTTCCGCACCCTCCAATACTATATCGCTGAAACTCCTGTGGATCCCCAGCACCAGGATGACTACTACACAGAAGGCTGGGCAGCTCTGCGACAATGCTCGATTGATGGACAGCATATATTGAACTGTGCTGCGGAGACTCGAGTTCCCAGAGTTCGAGGAGGACCAGAAGAGCAGGCAAAGGCTGAACTTCAGCAGTACGTGCTAATGATCGAGCTGAGAAACTATCCGCTAACATCCTTTCTAGAGTTATGCTCGATGCCTTTTCGCGTCGACATGAAGCGCAGAAGATTTACCTCCGGCAACTGGCCGCCCAACGCTGGGTCGGATGGCGAGACCAGGTTCTTGCAGGGGGGAGGCCACACACAGGAAACATTGAGCAACTAGTCGCCTGTGATGCACAATTGCGAGTCGTAGGTTAACTGCAGCTTTTCGAACGCACCTTGAAACTAAAAGTTGCTCTTTAGGAACTTGCAGGCATCACAGATGACACTATCCATTCTGACCTGCGATCTTCTGATTATCAAATGGGGCGCTGGACGCTTGAAGATCCCCCACTAAGACATATTCAACGTTGGCTACGCGCCCGCCGTTGAATCGATACCCATTTTTGCACCAAGGGGAACGAATGACACGATAATGAAGAGCGGTAATAAGAATTTGCAAGGAACAACAGAACTAGCATAGGATGGGAGCATTGGGATGGCGCTTTTAGGATTCTCTTCTACCGGTCCTGGAGACCGAGACAATCTTTTGTAAACCTTTGAACATTGCCAGGCGCATTGTTGCAGCACTGCCTCCCTAGCGGAGTCTATCTTAGCAGACACGGAACTGATACCCATAGATTATTGGATCCTGTATCAATAAGTCATTTCCATCACTTGCTCTTACTCTGAACACATAGTCCGATGCCAACCAGTGACAATGTCATGCCGATCCAGGTATCTTGAGAGTTAGGGTTAATAAGCATTCACCGAGGCCGGAAGACGGAGATATACCTCTACTAATAACCTTCCTATCAACATACCAATCGCCCAACACAGTAAACAAGAAAGCCAAAGAGTTCGTAATGGGAACCGTAAGACTCAATTCTGTTTTTTGGTTAGCTCCCATTGCTTCCGTTTCTTCCTCGATACTACAATCTCTCCGCATGGCACTTTCCCCACCATCCCTCCCATCATTGCCCCTCCTAGACTTCACCGTCTCAATTCCCCCAAAACACAGAAGAAGGACAAACAAAACTCACCAGCTTGACCAATCAGCAAGAAAAACCATACGCTTCCCGTCAGGTTAATCACCAACGGCACGGCATATCTCGGATTCCTCAA
Source organism: Lachnellula arida (assembly GCA_007821475.1). Taxonomy (NCBI): domain Eukaryota; kingdom Fungi; phylum Ascomycota; class Leotiomycetes; order Helotiales; family Lachnaceae; genus Lachnellula; species Lachnellula arida. The sequence goes on along the minus strand of QGMF01000015.1, from coordinate 97,295 downwards.
CAAATCCACAACACCAAAGAACGCGCCATACACTCTACTCTTGAACCAACTGCTCTTCACGGCTGGGGAGTCTAGGATGGGATGAGCCGGAGGTTTGTGGGTTCGCGCTGCGGCGCGGATGAAGGGGGTGGTGAATCCCCAGGCTATGCCAATAAGAAGGAAGCCGAGGATGTAGTTGAAGATTGGGGGGGATGGGGTGGGCTCGTCGTCGGACATTGGGGGTGATTGGAAGGGTCTTTATGGGGAAGTTTGTTGTGGTTGGGTAATAGGGGAGTGAGTGATTGATCGAATTGTTGTCGAGCTGGTTGGATTATGACGCTAGTAGATCACGTGGAGATCTTTCATGTGATATGTCCCTACTCATTGTCTTTTATGTTTGCGGACTTCTTTCCAAGTAACTTGGGTTAGTAATTCAGGATAATAGACTTCCTCTTCTCTGCTTCTGCGCTTCTGCGTATGTCGATGATTCCCAATGCACTTAATCCCCTCCCTCTCGGTCAAGACACAAGCCAAGCCAAGCCAAGCCAAGCCTCCAGCTCGCTTGCCAAAGCTTGTTCCTCCTTTGCACCTCAAGTCTAAAATCACGACAAACTACTGTACCTCTGCCTCTTCACCTTATCAAACACCGCCTTTTTCAACAACATACTGCATCTAGACTAACATTATGGCTTCAGCTATAGGACTGGGGCTGTGGCTGTGGCTGTGGCCGTGCTGTGCTGTGCAGAAAGACCGATTGCGTTGTTCCGTAAGCGGGTGCCGACTTCCGTAGCGTTTTCCCCATGCATGAAATCTTTTGTTCAAGGTTCCAAGCGGCGGTGATACATACAGATTCTTCCACTAGTTGCATTGCATTCAAGTTGACGGTATTTGGATCGTTTGGCACTTGGAAATCTTGTTGCCGAGAGAGAGAGAGTTTCTCTGTATCTACTTTCTATATATCATTGGCTTGCGCCGGGCTCTAGTACATACGCTATGCCAGCCTCTCCGAGGCCTCAAGTCAATGGATATTCTCAAGTCGGAGATAATGATAGAGATAGCGAGGATGAGGAAAGTTCCGGATTCACCGATCAGAGCAAAGGTCATACAGTCAAGTCTCAAGATCAGTCACCGTATGATCCCGAAAGACGTGATTCATTTCTCAGCGAGGATGGAGATCGTTTAGAGCTGGAAATCCCAGTCAGGACGAGCACGGAAGAGAAAGAGAAACCTGTCACGTGGAAAAGCTTACCTCGAAAGAGTCAGTTGGCAATCTTGACTCTTGCAAGACTCTCTGAACCATTAGTGCAATCTTCGCTAAGAGTAAGTATTCCTGAATGATTGGAAGATCACCCTCTCACATATATGGCAGTCCTATATATTCTACCAACTAAAGTCATTTGACCAACGCCTCCCAGATGGAACCATTGCCTCTCAAGCGGGTATAATGCAATCAGCCTTTGCTGCCTCTCAGTTATGTACAGCTATGGTCTGGGGTCGGCTATCAGACCAGAGAGGACGAAAGGGAGTCATTCTATTCGGTCTTCTGGGAGCAATGCTCTCTTGTATTGGCTTCGGTTTCTCCAAGTCGTTTGCCCAAGCATTGGTGTTCCGAAGTCTAGGCGGAGCACTCAATGGGAATGTTGGAGTCATGAGAACGATGATTAGTGAAATTATCAGGGAGAAGAAGTGAGTTTGACTGTTGATTCAAAGTAGAAAGTTAACGGTATCTAGGTTTCAGTCGAGGGCATTTCTACTCTTGCCCATGTGCGCAAATATTGGAGTCATTATTGGCCCGATGATTGGTGGTATAACCAGTGATCCGGTGGCCTCATATCCAAGCCTATTTGGTGGGGTTGCATGGCTTGAGAGGTATCCATACTCACCACCGCAAGTTATCAGTGCGTGCATTCTCTGTGCTGCGGCAATCGCGGTGTTCTTTGGTCTCGAAGAAGTAAGTTTATCTCCAACCATTAAGCGCTTCCACAAGCAGGCGTTGTGGAGGATCTTGTATTGTCATTTAAAATACATTTGGATTTCTCAATGTCTCAGAAACCGCGGCGGGGAGGGGAATGGTCTGGCCAGGCTGAATCTTAATATTGAAACAACTTGTTCCTTCGAGAGCGTGCTACGGATGGCTTTATCTATTGAAAGACGGCTGACTTGTGCAGACACATGAGACTTTTGGCCAAAAGGATGATATTGGAATCAAATGCAGTCGAAAGATAGCCTCTATCTTCCGGAAGTTGAGAGGGAAGAAGCAACATAATTCAGATGGGTACCAGGCGGTTGCCGATACTGATCCCAACTCACCAGTTGTGGAAATGGCCCCTGCATCTACGCCTACCAAGTCGAAAAAACGAGTAGCACCACATTATTCCAACAAGCTGCCATTCCGCCGTATATTTACATACAACGTCATCTGCGTCCTGATATCTCACGGACTTCTTGCGGCTTCTATGGGGACTTTCCAGAGTATCTTTTACACGTTTCTATCCACACCCGTTTACATCCCGTCGGATTTTCCGCATTACACTCCCCACCCGCCCCTTACATTTACTGGCGGCGTCGGGCTCCATCCTCGCCCGATAGGATTTGCAATGGCCACGCTTGGGACTATTGGAATAGCACTCCAACTGTTTCTCTACCCACCGGTGAACACCCGACTGGGAACAATCCGATCGTGGCGAATCTTCCTCTATTGTTTCCCCATCTGCTACACCCTCGTTCCATTCCTCTCCCTCGTACCGTCCAGCACACCCCCGCCGGGCCCGAAGACCGGACTTGCAGTCTGGGCTGCGCTTACGTCACTCATATTCATCTTCGTCGTAGCCCGGACGTTCGCTGCACCTGCTACCACGATCCTACTTAACAACTGTAGTCCTCACCCTACAGTCCTGGGCACCATCCACGGCATTGGGCAGAGCGTAAGTGCAGCGGCGCGCACCGTAGGTCCAGCGCTGGGTGGTTGGCTCTACGGAGTGGGACTGGAGAGGGGAGTCGTTGGGGCTACTTTCTGGGCCCTGGCGGGAGTTGCGGGTATAGCATGTTTCGCGTCCAATTTTGTGAAGGATGGGGATGGTCATGAGATTCGACTCGAGGGTGACGATGAGGCCGAAGAAGAAGCGGAAGAGGCTAATAGAGGCCTTGGGTGAGCATCTTTGATGAGAAAAGACGTACATACATACATCCATAGAACTGCGTAGAAATCTAGAGATAACCTCGTCTTTGAGCTGCCTCTTCCATCCAAGAGCCTAAATCTATCCAGATCACCAAGAAGCCCCGTCACCGATCGCAGATACGGATACTTTCAAATATCCACAATTCGAGTTTATTTTAGTTGTTACTTACCCCTCTTTGCGCCTCGACCAACACCACCTTGACTATTTCATACATTCAGAATGATCTGCATATCCAAAAAGAACAACGCAGCATCTCTCCCTTCTAACCAAATCCACACACTCCGTACAAGCTAGCATCGACCATCGCAGCCCCAGCAACGCAGACCCAACGAAAAGCGCCATGCGTGCTGAAAAGGGGCACGCACGTGACCTGCCTCCTCTTAGCGCCCAGTACACCGCTCTTCCCAGCCACCAAGCATCTCGCCTCTCCGTCAAGCTCAGGCACTTGACGCAGCGAACGCCCCGCAGAATCTGGAGCGGACGCATGAGAATCTAGCACGCGTCCAGGTGCGGGTCGAGCCGCTGGAATAATAGAATTATTATCTGTCTGCTCTGCTTCTGCTTCGGCTTCTGCTTTGCTTTGTTGTACACACAGGGACTCCACACCGCTATGTACCTGCTACTGCGGTCCGCTCTCAAACCACCCCACTTGTCGTGAGTAACGGGGTGACAGATGCCTATGACAGACATGCAGACACGTCTGATGTTATGCAATGGTTAATTGCAAGGTCGTACGTGCTTGGTGCAAGGCAAGTCCAGAGCTGTTTGGTTTGGCTGTTGATTACCCCTCCGAGGGGCAGCAGACGTGTCTCACCGTATGTCTCCACCTGCGGGGTCTATGTTATATATCCACTGTTCCTACCCACTTCTGAGCTCCCCTCTCTCATTCATACCTCCTCCTTCTCGATCTCTGTCTTATCTCAAACATACATACCAATTTCCAAACCAGTTCTTCTACAAACAAACAACCTTTTTTTCAAAATGGCAGCAGCAGTTATGCAACCTCTCCAAGGCCTTTCTCTCGATGGCGGCATTATGCCACCTTCTCCCGTCTCTGGAAACAACTCCCGCCATGGCCGTAGCAAGCACAGTGGGAGTGTTGTAAAGGGCAAAGGCAGAGGCCGGGGATACAGCGTGGTTGAAGAGCGAGAGGTGCAGATTGTCAAGGCCCTGACCTGGGTTCTAAAGAGAACTGTGGGAGAAGGCGAGGAGCAAGAGGAAGGAGACGAGAAGCTCGTAGCTGACGCTGAAGGCTGGGTCGAGTGTGAAGAAGTTGTGAGTTTTCCAAAACAACCCCTATATCGTCCACCAACTAATATCTTTTAGCTACAACGAGCCAACCTCTCCTCCCTCGAAGTCACATTTCCCGAGCTCCAAGACCTGATCGCCTCCCCCGCCTCCAAATCTCGCTTTGCCTTGAAGCTAAACGCCGAGTCGGATGCTGAAGACGCAGACGCGTCCGACTACCTCATCCGCCTGTCTCCATCCCAGGCAACACCCCCTACGCCCACCACCACAGGCAAACTTACACCTCTCACAACCACCACCGAGGACCTCCCAGAAATGGTTGTCTACGAGACCTCCTACGCCAACTACCCCCTGATCCTCGCATCCGGTGGCATTAAGCGAGCAGGCGGACAAGCCTACCTGCAATTCGCCTCTATCAAGGTGGACGAAGATGGCACTGAAATCCGCGCCTCATCTGACGCCGATGTATCCATCTACATCAACCTCCGCTCCGCCATGGCAGCCAACGACAAGATCACCTGGTCTCGAAACGAGAAGGGTGATGTCGTTACAGAAGGCGATGCCGACGGCTCGATCGAGAAGAACTTGTGGAAGAAGGCTGTTGGCCGAAGAGCCGATATCGGCGTCTTGTTTGAAAACGGGGAGGTGAGGAAGGAGGTCCCTATTGGATTGAGGGGTAAGGGTGTTAAGGGGAAGCGGGGTGGTGGAAAGGGCAAAGGCCGTGGCTTGAAGGAGATGAAGGCTCGAAGTGAGGATGAGTCACCAGAGTCGAACAGTGACTAGATAGTTATGTACACTTCTTGTATATGGGAGGACATTCCGGGATACCCTTTTAGTCGAGTAAGAAGTAAGAAGAATAGCATAATTGCATAGGAGCAAAAATAGATTGCTTGTTGTACACCGCAGCCAACTCACTTCTGCATCTTGGCGACCACGTTCAGTATCGATTTGTATGGCACTCGAACTTGGAGAATTTCAGTCACTCACCACGAAGAGTAGACCAAGTAATATAAGAGGCCATAGCCAATCAATCCAAAGGCCTGTCCTGGGGTATCATTCCTATAGCTCGTCATCATCATCATCATCATCGTCCGTTTCCTCATCATCCCGAATCGGATCCCCAACTCCAGTTCCCTCGGATCGCGACAGCTTATCAGTCCCACGATCTGTGTGAGGTTTTTCAGAAGCTTCGATATCACTTCCGAGAACATCAGCAAGCAAATCCTCATCCGCTTGATTCTCTGCTCCCATGCCATGTGCAGGAACATCACCAGCCAGATCATTTTTCGTATCATCATCCGTTTCATCATCAAATCCAGCCCTGTTCTGTGCTCCCGCCCCAACAGAAGGACCCACCAGCTCAGGCTGATTCCCAGCTTTTAATTCCGCCATCCTCTCCTTCCTCTTCAGATAAAACCTCTCAAGACAGTCCGTCCTCTGCTTTTGCGTCCACCCCTCAACAACAAGCGCGAACTCCGTTGCACTGGAAAAACCAAACGTCTTCGCCATCGTACAGAATTGTCTCATCATCACATCGTTCGGCGGATGGTACTGGTACTGGATCCTACCCGGATCTGACGAAAAAGACTGTGATTCGGCAAAAAGCCTCTCTTCGCCATAATCGACATCGTTGCCTGTTTCTTGGGCGCGGCGACTGAGCTCTGCTTCGACTTTGGATGATCCTACGACTTCGGAATTCTCGTGTGTGTATTGAACACCAGCAGCAGCTAAAATGGCCTGTATAGCGTCTGTCTTTGGTCTGGATTTTACTTTCTTCCTTTTGAGATCTTCTCCCTTTTCGATCAGGGCAACGAGTTGGCTCATAGCTCCATTGCCGTTGTCGTCATCGTCGACTTTCAGCGGATTATCTTCGTCATTCGCAGCATCGTCCATATTCATCTCGAGAGTATCCACACCGCGCTTTGCTTCTGCTACATTCGTTTTGTTGACAATGTCGCGGAGAACGATATTGTCCGCGTGGAAGGTAAGTAGATTGTCTAGACCGAAGATCTCGCCCTTTTGCTGCTTGGCTTGCTGGACGCCTTTGAAATATCGACGTTCCGTAGATGCGTTATATCCGATATTGGCTTGCTGCTGCTTGTATATTTGACGAGCATATACGATTTCTTCAACGGTACCTGCGGACACTAACCTGAAAACCTCTACATCCCGAAGTTGACCTATACGGTATGCTCGATCTTGAGCCTGGAGATCGTAACTTGGGTTCCAGTTGGGATCAAAGATAACTACTTTGTTTGCACTCGTGATGTTCAGACCGACACCTAATGATGTGAGTAGGAGAAATGGCTTGAACGAGTCACTCACCTCCTGCTTTAGTTGAGATCAGGAACACAAATTGCCGTGGATCGGTGTTGAAATCATCCACAGTAGTCTGGCGATCTTCGTTTGGCATTGAACCGCTCAGGAAGCTGACATTGTAGCTTGTATTGTTGAACAAATGCTGCAACATCTTGAGCAGCCTGACACTGTGAGAAAATATGAGGACTTTGTCGCCATTCTCATGCCAGAATTTCAGGAGTTTCTTCAGAATTCTCCACTGTGATATTGAAATTAGAGCTGAACGAGTGGATACAAAAACGTTTGGATATGTCATACCTTGCCACAGAAATCTGGATTCGAAAGGTTAGATAATGAGTCCCTGTTTGCATAAAGCTCTTTCCAGCGATCCGGAACCATCTCTTGAAGAAAAGCCAAGTCACGTTGCTGTTTGTCACTTTGATCTCCCGAATTCGGAATGAGGAGGGCAAGATGATTTGACAGCTTTTGGAGTGTTGTGATTACGGGAAAGACTAAAGACTGTCTATAGTTAGTTTGTCGTATGTTTATCTGAGGCAGCGCACTTACCTGCCACTTTGTGTTAGAATCAGGTATATAAACATTACAACACCATCCAGTCTTCTTTCCCGAATTACATTCACAGAGTTCAGTAGAGTTTTTGACGCATTGGACGGCATCACTCCCAAGAAATTGTTCATAGGCGCTCTCTTGTAATTCGGTGAGCGGACAAAATACGACTTTATCAGTCTTTTTCGGAAGCTGGTGAGCAATAAGACTTTTCATACGACGCAGAAAGAACTCGGGGAGCAGGTTATTGACGAGCTTCTCCGCGGTTTCTCTTGCATTCTTCAGCTGGTGATATGTGGCATCGTGACTATATTTGTGAGCATCAAAGGATGGAATAGGGTATGACAACTTACGATTGTCCCGTTCTGAGAGGCTCACTAATACTTGATTTCCAAGTCGATAAGGGGCCAAATCGTCCAGGATTTGTCCAGTTTAGTAAAGTCCAAAGCTCTTCATACTTGTTTTGAATAGCAGTACCTGTAAGTCCAATTCTACATAAGGCATTGACCTCATCCATCGCCTGAGTGATCTGCGATGATCGCTCTTTAAGTTGATGGCATTCATCCGCAACTACACAGTCCCATTGGATCGTGTTGATCTCATCCTTGTGGTTCTTGTAAGTTGTATAAGTAGTGATGATGATTTCTAGCCGGCCAGACTTTGCACTCTCAAGCACAGCGGTTTTTTCTCGAGCATCACCATGAAATTTGTCGACGTGCCACCACCCCCAACGTTCTAATTCGTTCTTCCAATTCTGTATTAGGGACCCCGGACAGACAATTAAGACTCGTGGGTACCAGGGCTTGCTCGGGGCTCTTCTCATTTTGCGCATGCGCTTTGCGTCTCTTTCATCGCCGGTCTTCCCAAACGCAGCTGTCAAAAATGCGGCAACTTGGACAGTTTTACCCAGGCCCATATCGTCACCGAGAATGCCGCCCTTTTGATAGACAAAAAGCTCATGGAGGAACGCCACCCCTTCTACCTGATAGCCTCTTAAATACTGTGCGATGGAAGCAGGAATGACCCCAAGGGAATGTGGAAGCTCGATATCTTTGTATGGCTGAGATTGCTCCACGGTCTCTGGAAAATCGGGTCGTTCTTGGAGATCTACAAGCCTCTCGTCGTCGGAGAAATAAACGTCTTCGTAGTTGGGAGGAAGCTGGAGAGCAGCCTCAGCTAATTCCTCATGATTATGATCGAACTCTTTCCGTCGATTAATAATATAATCTGGAACATTATCGTCCATCATTCCGTCATCCGACTCGTCCCCCACATTCTCTCCTTTTTCTTGACCGGCTCACCATTAGCCTTGGCCTTCTTCATACCCGTCGCAGCATCTTTGGCTTTAGCCTTTATCTTTTTGTTCGTAGCGGCGGTTTTCTTCCTCTTTACCGCCTTCCTGTTCTTGAATTTCTCATACGCGTTATCGCTCTCGTCGTCTGACCACTGGACTTTCTCTCCGACCTTCCTCTTCCCTTTACTCAGATTCGATGGTCTGATATCTGTGATCTCGACATCGGAATCGGAATCGGTTCCAGCGGGCGTACCAACGATTCCTATTGACTTGTTAATATAGAGCGGGGTGAAGGATAGGAAAGACGAACTCTTAATGTAATCATCGGTGCCTATCACGGCCTTGCCTCTCCCATTCCTACTCTCAAATGCGTCTTCATCTTCTGTTTGTTCTTCTTCGTACCCTTCTGCCTGGGCTAGATGCGACATCTTGGCGATGGTTAAGAGTCGCGGTGTTGAGTTATGAAAGAGTTGTTGATGGGACGCGACCGCGACTCTGATAACGACTACGCGGAATCACGTTTATTGTGGGTCTCACACCCCTCATCTACCCCGCATATTTGTCCAATTGATCCCCATGGTGAACGCTTTCTTTAGGGATCATATCAAACAGAATAGTTGACGTCTGACTTTTGAGACCTCACAAGATACGAACTATAGTTGTTGAAGAGAGGGGTACTTTAGTAAATCTCTGGCACCCCTCGATACCTCCATAGCAATTGCTGATTCTCCAGCGGGTATATAGTTTCCTAAACTTCTGAAATCTTGACATCTATATACTCACATCACCTTAACCTCCCATCATCACTGTAGAATTCCCATTTAGCCCGTCCAGCTGCAAGGATCCCTCAATTTTAGGTGCCGCTTCTGAGATGCATCAATTCGAACTCCAATTCGAGACGTATAGTGCAGTACACTAGGTGGTTTCAGTATTCCCCAGAAGCAAAAGACACACTCATATACCACAGAATGCAGCATATAGAAGCCGCACCAAGGCTTCGGTTTTGACGTGCCTATCTTTGGAAGCACAGCGGCCAGCGGATGACGGGCCACCTCGTGCATTAGAACGAGAACGAAGCGACCAGCTACTGCTGCGATGATTCAAGACCGCCGAGTCACATCGTCACATCTATGCAATCTCTGGATTCTCATCTTTCACAACCTGAACTAGCGCGTCCATCCCTCCAACTTCTGTTGGTCCATCGACTCCATCAGGTGGCAGGGCCCATGATGGAAGTGGACTGATATAGCTCCAAGATCCACCGGCGTCTTCGTACCTAAGGCTATGTAGCCATAAAGAAAGTTCTTGCTGCCCAGGATCGGTGTAGAGTGGGGTTTGGCAAACGTCACAAAGCTCCCCTGACATCTTTTCAGCCTTCTTTTTGTTATATTCGTCGACCATCTCATCATGGTACGCCACAGCATCCGCAACCTCCGACTTTCCCATCCGAGAAAGCCGAGTGATAATGTCCTCGTCTGTATCTTGAGAGCCGTCGCCATCGTTTGCTCCCAATTTGGATCCCCATACACGTTGATTGGCGTAAATTGGATCATTTGCGATTGGATGACCTAAAAACTGTAGGTGAACCCGCAATTGGTGTGTCCTGCCGGTCACGGGGAGACATCTTACAATCGAATACCCTTCATCCGTGGGCACAGGCGCTGCTTCCTGAACAGCTCCGTCCGAAGTCGTGTCTTCTGCAACAGGTTTAGCTGCAGGTGGATAGTAAGCTAACTTCTTGAAGACTGTCCTAGCTGCCTTTCCATTTGCGCGTACACGATTGAGACCAAGCTTCGGTGATATCTGTAAGATCGGCATATCGCAGACAACTTCTGTATCAGGAAATTCTCCTCGAACTCGAGCAATATACTCTTTGCGGACAGTCCGCTCCTGGATCTGCATGCTCAACTTCTCAGCAGCTTTTGGGTTCTTGCCGATGAACATAACGCCACTAGTCAGGCGATCGAGTCTATTGCACGGCAAGGGATTCCAACTGTGCCCTCTCTCGGCCCGCATGATCTCAACCACCGAATTGTAGTTGTAGCGGCCGGCGGGATGCACCGGAACCCCAGAAGGCTTGTTTATAACAATCATATCGTTGTCTTCGTGTAGTACAGATATGGGAAGTGCGGTGACTGGGGGTTCGTGTCGATGCAGTGTGTGGGATATAACGTCTCCATTCTTGACAATGTGGTTCGGCGTAGGTACGGGCTTACCATTGACTACTACCGCTCCGCGTTCTATTGCATCTTTCTGAGCTTGTTAGCACGTGAAGCTCCATTTTCTGAGGTAGTAGTACCTACATAGTATTCCAGTGGCCGATCCCGAAACTCACTCGAGAAAATGTCCAATAGTTCTCTTCCCCTCCACCTTTGTTTGCAGTACGTATTATAAGTGTAATGATATGGCGCAACACGTCGCAAACCGTTCTCGAGAAAGTATGGCCGGGGCCAAGGGTCACAAGGAGTGGTAACCACAGAAGGGGCTTCTTCAAAAGGCTTCAGCTTTTCAAGGGGAGACATGGCGTCAGCAGCGGCAGACACCTCGACGAGCGCCATTGTGGAAACCCGAGCTGCTGCTCGCCGGGCGAGGAAAGCGACAATAGCAGGTGAGGGAGCCAGCTGGATGTATTTATGCAAGAATCTTGCAGTTGGAGGAGGGAGTTTGAAAAAGAATAAAGATCTGAAAAATACCCGGTGACAGGCGGTCAAACGCGGCAGAATTATTGGAGTACTGCCAGCCGCTAGGTCCCGTTTTGGAAATCACCTTTTGCCTCGGGAACTTTCTTACAACCTCCAAGATCTCCAAGTTTATATCCTCAAGGCCGCAATATCATGCAAGAAGTATGATTCTAATTCACCAGAAGAAGCCTTGAAAGCCAGCTTTCTTTCAAACCTTTGGAAGAGTCTCGCCATTTTCAAATTGATCAACCTTACTTACGAGCACGTGCACGCCCATCACGATGTCTTACAGAGAGCTGAAGGACCGAAAGAGGAAAGACTATCCTTACATCCTTGAGTATAGGACAAGATGGCACGTTCGATCCATGCTCTAATTTGTCTTTTGACCCGGCTAATACCTTTGTCAGGTCTGATAATGATATGTGTAAGATATTTTTCTATACCTAGGTACCTGGAAGATGCATGCCTTGGGTTGGGAGATATCTCCAGAGGCTTTGCTCCGAAAGGCTCCATAAAAACCAACAATACTCCGCGGCTCCCAAGTCATTGCTGCTCATGAGGATCAAGCTAAACTGCTTGTTACAGATGATCATATGAACAACAGCATCTACAACTTCCTGTAAGTCTGTTTCCTGCCTCAGGATTGGTTGTATTATTGTCTCGTACTGACTTTCTCAGGTACGACTCCGTTGTCAACACATATCTCATCGAGGGGTGCGCACTACACCCTCCTACGTCCCCTCAACACGGTCTCGTTGTACACTCTCACAGCGATTTCTTCGGCAGTATAGCCTTTCCAGCTGTTGCGGACCTTGGACTTCGAGTCAACAAGATGGGGAAGAGCAGTGTTACATATGAGGTTGCCCTCTTTGAGCGAGGTGTCGAGGAAGTCAAGTCCGTAGGAGAGCTGATTCATGTCTTCGTCGACAGGGAGAGTGGTCGGCCTGCGGCGAACGGTATGAGTAATAGCCTCAAGGAAGGTCTCCAGAAGCTCCTAGTCACCAAATCCAAGCTTTGATCTGAGATCTGAACACAATTACCGTTATTGCGTGCTATCCCAACACGGGCGTTAGTTATGAATTATTTCCTGCTTATCTCCTGATTTTCAGGTAGGCCAAGACCTCTCCGGAAAACTTTGGTCTTCACCTCATATTTAGTCTTTCGATTTCTATGTGTCAATTGTTTTCGGCAAGTTTCCTCGGCATCATACTTCGTAAAACGATAGCCCGATGGCGAATCTCTAGTCCAGGCCAGCTCTTTTTCCTCAAATTGCCAGTACTTGTAGCATGAGTGGTATTCCTCTCGAGTCTCTTCTACTTGAAGAAATTTGAACATTCTTCTTAGTAGGTACTATGCGAATTACGACTTTGATCACTCTCCCCAATGATTATCTCCTGTCCTGTCTTTGATCGACTCTGATGGGGCAAAAGCCGTTGCTGATCATGCTGGAAGGAGTACGACTTATAGGCGCTGGAGCGGTCAAGCAAGCGACCCGCTATTAGTGCAATGCGACGCTACGCTACCCCGGCTGTACCCGTACGGAGTACCCCGCCGCGGAGTAAAAGACCCTTGAAAAGAATTATAATTACCCAATTGGCTGGCTAAACCATGGGGAAAGCTCGGCTTTGAATAGTTTCTCCTCCCCTTCCCCTCCCCCCATGATCGGTGTCGTAGTTTTGTACGGAGGTAGAGGCTACCCCACGGGCAGTATCCTTCCCTAAGGTAGGCATATAATCCCTTCCTAACCCGCCGTTCAGCTCAATTAATTCACTTCGTTCCAGTTTGCCAGTTCGCCTCCAAAGCCTCTTCTCAATTTTGCAATATCCCCAAGCAGAGGGCGATAGTGTCTACTGTAATAATGACGACCGCCAAGGAGAATTACGAGCTTGGCCTGGCTGGCGCAGACATAGAGTCAGGATCAGACGACAAAGGCGGAATCCAACATGTGGACAATGATGGAAAAGATGTCCAAGGTCCCACAGTGGCGAGTACCTCTGCGCCAGCTTTTGAGCCTCCTGAATACGTGCGGAACTTGACTCCAGAACAACGGATTGCGGTAGAGAATAAATTGAAGCGGAAGATCGATATGAGGCTGATGCCTATGATTGTACTCATGTACATCATGAACTATCTCGATCGCAACAATATCGCTGCTGCGAAACTGGCTGGTATCCTAACGGACTTGAAGTTAAAGGGCACCGAGTTCCAGGTTAGCTGCACCTTCTTTGTTGGGCTTCTGTCTACTAAATACTAATCTATTGCAGACCTCTGTAAGCATTTTGTTCGTGGGATACCTGCTCATGCAAATCCCGTCCAACCTCTTCATGAACAAAATCGGAAAGCCAGGGATCTATCTTCCAGCTTGTATGGTTATATGGGGTGTGATATCGACTTTGACGGCAGCATGTCAAAATTATGGAGGACTTATTGCCTGTCGGTTCATGCTGGGTTTCGTTGAGGCAGCTTACTTTGTAAGTCTATGGGCAATGGAGCAAAGATGCACTTACTAATGGTCACTCGCAGCCCGGATGTCTCTACTATCTATCCTGCTGGTACACTCGGAAAGAACTCGGATTCAGAACCGCAATCTTCTACTCGGGGGCTCTGATCAGTGGAGCATTCTCCGGCCTCATTACAGCCGGTATCAAAGCACATTTGGATGGCGCTCGAGGACTACGAGCTTGGCGTTGGCTTTTCATCATTGAGGGGTCTATAACGGTAGTAATCGCCGCCGCTTCCTTTTTCATTCTACCAAATTTCCCGCAAACAACGGGGTGGTTGACAGAGGAAGAACGGCAACTAGCTGTTTGGCGTCTTGAAGAAGACATTGGCCAGGAAGATTGGTCGGACTCAAAACAGCAGTCTTTCAAAGAGGGCCTAAAGCTTGCGGTCCTGGATCCCAAGACTTATGTTTTGATGGTTATGCTCTTTGGTATTGTTGCATCTGGATCAGTGACGAACTTCTTCCCGTAAGTATTTCGAAAATCTCCCTCTCGATTCTTTTTTCATACATTCTAACAGTTCCTAGGACCGTGGTAGAAACCCTCAAATACAACGATGTCGACACACTTCTCCTGACAGCGCCACCATACGTACTAGCCGTCATAACCACCTTCCTTAACTCCTTGCACGCCGGTAAGTTTCCTGCACTCAACAAATTCAAATAGTTCAAATACATTCTTCTTCTCCGACCAACTCAACCCAATCTAGATAAAACCGGCGAGCGATTCTTCCACATCGCCATCCCCCTTTGCTTCGCAGTCGCCGCCTTCATCCTCGCCGCAGCCACCACCTCCACAGCCCCCCGCTACGTAGCCATGATGATCATGGTCCCGGGCGTCTACAGCGGCTACGTCGTCGCCCTAGCCTGGATCAGCAACTCGGTTCCGCGTCCGCCGGCAAAGCGCGCTGCTACGCTCGCGTTCGTCAACGCGATCAGTAACACGAGTTCGATTTATGCGAGTTACATGTATCCCGCATCTGCCGGTAAGTGTCACTATTCTTGGAATGGGATTGACTGATTGGATTGGATTGCATGGAGCTAATGGTTTTGTAGCCCCGAGATATGTGGTCGCGATGAGTGTAAACTGTGCGATGAGCTCGATGGCTATTCTGGGCGCGTTGGCGCTGAGGATTATCCTTATGAGGCTGAATAAGAAGCTGGACCGGGGGATTTTTGTGGAGGGTGCGATTAACTCGGGCGTCACAGAGGGGGCGAAGAAAGGGTTCAGATTCAGGTTATAGTGGCATGGATATATTGGTTTAGAATTGCCA
Source organism: Lachnellula arida (assembly GCA_007821475.1). NCBI lineage: Eukaryota > Fungi > Ascomycota > Leotiomycetes > Helotiales > Lachnaceae > Lachnellula > Lachnellula arida. Next base: position 82,275 of record QGMF01000015.1, on the reverse strand, counting down.
GATCTTTTGGGCTTCATGATATACAAGTTCCAGAGCGTATTCTTCATCCAACGCACATCGTCTCCCCCTAGAACTACCGGGACTTGTAGATAACATAAGATCCCGTTGACTGTTCCGTACTTATACATATCCAATTTGCGGCGACGAGAAAGGCAAATGGCACAGAAAGCCTTCGTCCGCACATGGTCTCCATAATCCAAGACTCCAATTGTCACCTCAGCTATCTGACCCCCACTTCAACAATGCCCTTTATTCGTAATCCGACGGCATGAAAACGATATCAGCAATAGCACTCGAAAGCGGTGTCTTTACACCAGCCTCCGCTGGGTCGAAAGCCAAATCATCAAGGACTCCGCGCTGGTGAGGTGGAATAACAGATTCGCCTTCATCGTCTTCTTCGCCGCCATAGTCCGGAATCCTCAACATCTTCCCGGGATTACGTTGCTCGATGATATCGACGTCGATAGTCTCAGAGGTTGCGAAATGGTACGCATAGACCATCTTGCGCTGTCCCCAGCGCTTGGCTCGGCCCATGGCTTGCGTCATTGTTGATTCCCATAGCTGTTGAGAAGAGGAGCCTTTGACGTAGTATGGGGAGACGAAGATAATGTGGTTGACGCATGTCAAGTTACTGAAATTACGCGATTAGTGTGTGTTTAATATAGGGGGAGTTAGCGAGTGGACTTACCTGCCCGCCGCAGAAGCGTCGCTGATGTTCAGAAGCAAGACCTTCGCACCCTTAAGGCTATGACCAGCCTTCTCTGCCGCCTGCTTAGCTGCTCTAGTTCCGTGCATTTCGTTCTTTTGGAAAGCCATCAATCTCTCAGAGGTGTCTCTTGCGCCCGTTAGATCCATCACGGTGATATCGTTGGTTTGGAGAACCTCCTTGACCGCATTATGAGCCTTCTCGAATTGGACGAAGACGATGACTCGATCATCATTTGGAATCTGCTGGATCAGGGTTACTAATTGGCCTAGCTTCTGACCGCATTCGTGAATGACATCCGGCTCTGGTCTGGAAAGTGCAGAGCCCGAAACACGCTGATAGGAGTGGTTCAAGGCTTTGCAGACTGGACAATCGCCTTCGTATCTCTCTCTGGCGCATTGGTCCTTGCAAACTAAATGTCCACATTTGGTGAGCAATATGACATCGTCAGACGACAGTTTTGATTTCTTGCAGTCGTCGCAAGTGAATGACTTCGACTTCTTGCCATCAAGGACAGCTTGGAAAAAGCGCAGCGATCTTTTGTGATTGATGTACAATACCACAAGCTGGTCAAGATTAATAGTGACTTGTCGAAGTTGTGCAACTTTCTGGTATAGATGGCTCAGCTGCCCAGATTTTACTCGACCTTCTGGCTTCATCGGCTTGCCTTTATCTGCATCCTTCTGATTCCCGAGACGATAGAAAACTTTCCATTCATCCTCTGTATCAGATCTAGCGGCATATGCTTCTTCCATGAAATGCTCGAGTTTTTGAGTTACTTCAGCATCTCCATGGGCACCTTCCCTTGTTCGTGCTTTCCATTTCAGGTAGGTTTCATCGGCATCCTCCCTGGTTAGGTCGAGCAACTCGGCTTGCCTCAGCGCCAATTTGATTAAGCTTTCAAGGCGACCTTCCTCAGCCTTTCGTGTTGTGACCGTCGCCTCGGATTGAGTTTCGTTTCTTCTGCTATTTGCAAGCAAACTTATACCAGCGGATCGCAAAAGCAACGCCTCACGCACATCTTCACAGCTTTCAAGTGCATGCCGGATATGGTTTTCGGCGTCACTATCAGAAGATTTATCACGCAAAAGGTTTTCGAAGCCCGATGCAGCCAATAGCTGTTGAAGCTCCTGGTAGAATGCCCACTCCCGGCTGGATTGGCCCACAATTGGGTAAAGCTCAACACATTTGATTCCACTCAAGTTCGAAGCTTCCTGTGAATTTTTAGCTCACATAATTGATTGCACTTGTGGGAAATTGGACTTACTCGTCGTGCAAACGTAGTCATAAATAACTTGCAAAGCTCATAGCGGCGCCGATACCAGGCCCGACTATGGACCTGTGTGAAAGACCAGAACTTTTCGGCATCTATCATGATTTAGCAATTGGGTCCAAACAAATCTCTCCAAAGGGAGCCTACTTGTCATGTCGTCCCTTGACGTAGGAGTAGTCGTCGATACCTAGATTAACTTTGAGAAACGTCGCCATCGTCTTAACTTCTTCGAATGATCCTAGTGGAGGCGTGCCAGAGAGGATCCAACGACTCTCGGATTTGATTCCTTCAAACATAGTTTCAGAATCCTTGAAGTAAGTAAACTCATCGACAATAAGACGACTAAAAGAGAACATTTCGAGAACCGGCGACTTTAGGGCCTCCCAGCTTTGCAGCTTTTGTAGTTGGCGAAAGTGGTCTTGTCTCTTCTTCAGCTCATCGTCTTCAGATGTCGATTGAATGTTGTTTTTGAGAGCTTCGTCATCCTCAAAAATACTCTCGGAGTCAGTATAATCTGCTTCATCCGGTCTGCCACCATTCTTCTTGGACCCGTTAGCCTTAGCCATTGCTGGACCCTTGCGCTTCTTATTCAGCGCTGCGTCGGGGTCTTGCTTGGATATATAGGCCTTTCCGTTAACGCGCTTTGAAGGTACCGGCACCTCATTCCCCTGAGCCTCTTTGACATCTTGCACGAATTGTTCTTTTAGTTTGCGGCCAAAGTCGGAAGGTCTATCACGCAGCAAATCAACGTTATGGCGAACCTTCTTAAAGGCGTTCCTGCGCCAGGTTGACTTGGCTCTCTTCGTAGCGCGGTCATCAACCTCGACCACTCCTGCAAAACGGGCGAGAAATGCTTTGTACTGACCGCCTTGAAAGACACCCATAGTGATGATAATAATGTTTTTTTTCTGAAACTCGGATATGGTGGTCTTCTTCAGATCAGCAATATGCTTAATCAGTAGAGTGTTTTTCCAGTATTCATTGCCGAGAAATTTCTTGATCTCCTCGTGCCATTGATCCGGCAGGTGATTGGGCACTACAATAAGAGTAGCCTTGAGAGGGATTGCACCCTTGATGGTCTTCTTGGAATGCTTTTTGTCTTCCTCTTCCCGCTTTTGAATAAGCGCAAGAGAAATGGCGGTCTTGCCAAAAGCGACATCAAATGCCAATATTCCTCCCCGCCGAGTAATCTTGCTGGTTGCTCGTCCTTCAGCACGATAGCCCAAATGAATAGCATTTGCCTCAACTACTTCTTCCTCGACGAAAGATTTCGGATTAACCTCCTGATCTTGCATCCAACTCAATGCTCGTAATTGTTCCAAGCGAAGTTGCATTTTATCTGCGAGAATTGGCGGCTCTGCTGGCTTTCGGTGCTGGTTATCCATAAGTTTTATGGGTTCAAATGCTGGCTTAATGTTTGACTCGCTGTCAGTAACGAGTCTCCACGACGTTGAAAAATCAGTGGCGTCTGGAGCTGGGTTGAGTCCCAGTGTTGAAGTTGCCCTGTGGATAAGGGTTTCCGCATCAACGCCAATCTGAATATTGATGTCACCATCATTGAGGAAGTATAATATGGTCATTGGAGATGGTCGCGCCTTCAAAGCTTGCTCGCGCTCAGATGCTTCTCGAGGGTCCTCGTGAGGAACTTGCTTACCATGTTCGTTGAAACACCAAAGTAGCCTGGGTGGATTGGGCGAGCATTCAAGGCAAGTATCAGGTACATCTGGGTAGCGAGTACACTGCCAATTATTCGTTTGCTCTTCGTGGCCCTTCATAACAAGGCCTTTCTCGAGAATCCACCTGAAATCATGCGTGAAATCGGCTTCTTTCGATACATCAACCTCGGTCCATTGATTTTGAATCCAGTTCCTAAATGGTCTGTCCTCGAGTTTTGTTTGGCACTCGAAGACTGCAAGCGGCTCGCCACAGGGTAGCTGCAGAGATACTTGAGTTGGTAGAACATGATACTTCACGAGCTCCGTGTCGACGTGAGCGTTAAAGGAGATGCCATTGAAATCCGCCCAAGTGCCATCCGTATGAATTTTGATCTTCTGTTGCTTCTTGACTTCGTTTTCGGGAGAAAACCCTTCTGTATCGAATTGGTATCTGGCGATAGCAGCAGATTGACCCTGTCGACCAAGCGATGCGTCGGCTGCCAGACACGATGCCTTGGGCTGACGAAAGGACGGGTCCATATGTGCTACAGAATGGCGGTGCTGTAACTTTTCCAACCGTCGCTGGTCCTCTGTGAAAATGAACGAATGGTCCGTAGGATTTCCTCCGCGAAGGTGATGTTCCAAGAAAAGGAACAACGGATGCCCAGTCTCTGCCCTGTCCACCTTAACGTGAAGAGAATTGAATGCCTGGCCACATTCCTGTGAAAGTTTGTATTGACCACGGATGTCGCGTTCAAAGCATCTGCCATCAAAATCCTTCACCTGGACGTCAATGTTGCTACACACATATGTATCCATGGCATTCAAAAGGCCACAATAATTCTCATAGGATGGGAGCATGGGGCCGGTCATCGATAGAAGTGCATCGAACTCACGAGCTCGGGGTAGCCATAATTTCCAACAGCCTTTCAAGATATTTTCTTCACCCCCAGACACTGTCATTCTCGCGATAGGGAACGCACGAAGGTACTTCCCTAATTCGGAACCGAGAGGCTCCTTCTCTACATTGGCGTATATTCTCCACTCAACGCTGTTGTCGGAGATGGTGCCTAATAGTATCGCACTGGAAGAGCTGTACTCAATCTCCCATTGCTCACGTCGGCGGATATGACGTAGGTACACCTCTGATTGCAATGCTTTTTTGACATGTTCCAGGTTGGCTTGCCATTTATTGATATCGATGTTGGTGTAGTTTTCGTGTAAGGTCTTCCTGAGCTGTTTGTCGAGCATTGACGCAGACGTCTTTGTATCGAATGCAGATAGACGAATCTTCGTTGGCATGCTCTTCCAGAGCATAGTTTCGAACTTGACTGGATCACTGCGAGGTTTGATATCGAGTGGCTTGTAAGTGTGCTTTGGCTCTTTGCCACATGTGACGCAAGTAACGTGTTTACACACGGTACATTCCTGGAAACCGGAGACCTTGACAGTGTGACGGCCTTCACAGTAACATAATTTTCGAGCTGAATGTGCTTGTTTTATAACGTCGTCGCAAAACAAGTTCATCTTGTATGATGCTGTGCTCGAGTGTTTTTCAGTTAGGGGGCTCTTCCTAGCTAGTTTATGCTTAACGGCCTCTTCGTCCAAAGGGTCGGAAAATGTGAAGACTGGATAGAAGAGGGATATAGCGGCAAGTGAGCATGCGCCTATGACAGTAGAAGTCATAGCATTACCAGCAAGATCTGTCAACTGCGGCTGAGTAAAGCGGCTCAAATCTAGACTTGAGGTAGGTAGACCTTGAAGGACGAGACATTCAAGGCCAGTCAAGCGGCCACCTCGAATGGTAGGGAAGGGACGACCGGTTGGAGTTATGGCACCTATGAGACCTTGTGGTAGGCTGTCTGTACTGAAATAAACATTCTGTGATAGCTCAAGCGTCCTCCTAGAACACGATCAAGTTAGCATTTTGCCTGAAAACTATTAGTATGAGAACAAAACGTACATATAGTAACGGTCATCAACGCCTCGCGTGAGATTTCGCAAATGTGCGACGTTGAAGGAATCCAGAATCCGCTCTGTAAAGCCTCTGACATGCCGGTGAAAGTAGTCAGGAAGAACGAAACAGGCCTCGTTGAGCCATTTCACATGCTTTCGCTCCTGACCAAGACCCAATTCATGACGGTAATTGCGATAACCAATTTTGCAAGCCTCCCACGGGGGACTCTTCTTATCCTTAGCACCATCGTCGCCCCATGTCACGGAAGAAGAGTCGAAGAGCGGATCATCAGAATCCAAGAGCATCATTTCGACAGGGACACTCGCTCGACGTTGTAGATTTCCCACCATATGTACCCACTCGTCCAGGAGCTTACTAAGCTTTCGAGGCTCGCGGTACAGATGTGTGACTTGGTCCATATCATAAGATTCGCCGTCCATGTATCGCTCCATATCTACACATATCATATAGCCGCGCCTTCTAGTATGTGGAAGGTAGAAATCTTTTGTGTCTAACTTCAGAAATCGTGATGCGTAATGAATTTCGCTCATGTGAGTATTTATACCCGTCTCGAATGTAGATTCGCCTGTTTTGTCGATCTTTTCCTTGCCTTCAAAAGGAGCGCTGGCAACATTTTCAAGAATGATGACAGCTGGTCGTTTCACGTTGGCGTACATTCTCATAGCAAAGAATGTATCGCCAGATTCGCCGCCTTGTTCCAGGCCTTTTTTGTTGCCATTTAAAGTCGAAAAGTCTACACAGCACGTCCCAGCTAACAAGATATCGATCTTGTCGGCTACAAGAGCTTTGCCTGCGAACGCAGTTTCCCTGTAATTACTTAGTGGAAGAAAAAGGCCATGATCGAGAGTCTTAACATACATTTCGAAGTTTTTGATTTCCTCAACGGTGAGACCTCTCAGACCAAAGAAGTCCGTGATATCCCGAAATATTGTAGTGGAGTTGAAGTTCAGATTGATGTACGCTTGTTTCCAAGCCACGATCTCGGCAGAAAACAGATGGTCAACACCGAACGACCTGGCTTGCGAAAGAAAAACTAGAGCAGATTAGACTTGGCGAGCCTTGGATAGAATTTAATACTGACTTTCTCCGATAATGTTCAGAGCCAGGACGGGGCTTTCTGTGCCAGAGCACATCGTAGCAATTCGGATGCGTCGGCCTTTAACAAATTCCAGGAATTCGGTGACTTTGGATCCCTCTACCCTTTTCCATCTGTCGACCAAGTCTTCGAATATTTCATAGAGGGGGGTTATGGGGGGTAGATCCTCATCAATACCATTCTTGTACCTATATGAATCTCCTTTGATGGTCAGGCCTTCAGATTTGGGCTTGAGCTTGCCCTTGCCCTGCAGCTTTCGCTTTCGCTTTCGCTTTGGCTTAGCTTTCATAAAGTCAGTATATGCCAAACAACGACGCCAAGAAAAGGGAAGCCATACTCTTTGGCTCAGATATTTCTTCAGTAGCATATTCGACTTCAGATTCATTATCGGCAGCAGATTCACTACCCTTTACATTTCCTTTTCCGTCATCGATATCAGTAACGCCGATGCTACTAAGCTCATTAGAGCCTTGTAGACCGCGCTGAGATGTAGATGTGTTCGTAGTCGAGTAATCGTTGTCGATATCATGATCGTCTTCGAGGGCACTATTCTGAAGAGCTCGGCGCTCATTTGCTCGAGTTTTCGCATGTCGAGACAGTGTAGTTCGGGATCCAGCTTGAATAAAGAGTTAGCGTGGTATTTGCAAGTATGTGTAAATATAAAATGAGGTGCTCTCGAAGGCACCAACGTGGACAAAGACAAGGAAAACAAAGAATTGTTTCTGAGTGTGTAATAAGCCCAATACTAGTCCCACCAGAGCCACCAAGTAGTAGGAACTCCTCTGAACTGATACGGGCAGGTAGTGGATGTGCTGATATCGACCAGCAGGAGAGGTGCGGTCGAAAAATAATTTCTCTGCCGCCTTCCAGAACAAGCTGACGGCCGGCCATATACTCTTGTGGATGAAGATGAAGCAAATAGCAGGAAGAAGACTTACATTCTCTGAAAGGAGCTGCCATTGTTATGGTAGGGGTATGCGATGCAGAAAATCGACATGGAAGACGGCGTGCAGCGCAATAAATAGTAGAGTGTAAACAGGGAATGAAAAATGAACGGAAGTGGTAGATAGGAAGTGGCCCCTGCGCAGACTCTGTGTCAGGCTGGCCGGAGTTTGGATGAGAAATATAATAGCTATTGACTTGTTGATTCGATAGTAGCCTTTTTTGTCAAAATACGGCCAAACGAGGCAGCATTGCCAGCGACTTTCTGAGCGTGCAGCTAAGAGCGGCGACGGAGTAAGTATGATACTGTGATTGTAGCAACAAAAAGATATTGGTTGATATAGGAGACTGGCTGTTTACCACCAGCAGTCATACATCTTCTCTCCGACATGATAGCTATACGAAGGGTAGCCAGATGAAGAGATTCGGCATGTAAGTATCCAAAGCATGACTGCTCTCATAACTAACGACTAAGCAGATATAGAAGACGAAAGTGTGTACCAGAGCTATACGAAACCAATAACAAAGAAGACGAAGCAAACAAAACCTACCCCCGAAGTGATATCTCTCAAACCTCCGCTGTTTTTGCTGGACAGGTCGAACCGAGCAGCGCGTGTAGCCCCCAGCGATGGCATTCTGCTCTGAAGCAGAGATATGCCCGAAACATGATGTTATGGGTAGGCAGGAATGGTAGAGTACTACGGCGAGCTTGGCAACTTTGCGATGTCTCCATTAGACTCCATATAGAAGATCGTGGATCTGACAAAGAAATAACTGGGAGCCTCCGGTGGAACCAATCCTCTGGGCAAGAAAGGTGCTTTGGAATACGAATCCTCAGACCAGTCGTCTTGACCTCCTTCAGGCATGACTCCCGAGCCGGACAACACGGATCCTTGAGATAAAGCAACTTTGCGGAGGAGTTCTGCGCCATTCAAATTTTCCCTCTCATAAGAACTACTCTCTTTCTTCTCAAATTCTGCCAAAGAAGAATTCCTGGTACGGATAGATCCAGCAATGTCTGCAGCATAGGGCGTGCCATTGGTATTATAGGTAGAAGAATCTTGAGTGTCTCTACCTAGGTCGAAGTCTGATCTTGCATCTGTATTGAGTATTTCAAAGATGGATGTACAGGACTGTCGCATGTTGTGACAGAACCATCACTCCTTCTATGGATGTGAAACTTCTGCTATGGAAGAATGGCCTTCTTGTAAGAGTAGGGTGTAGAGTTATGCCCTCATTGATACTCCTTCGCAAGTGGCGGACGAGTCTGCTACACGGGGATGTCCGTGTTTGAGGTTCTCGAGATGCTTATGGAAAACTCGGACTCAAATTACAGGCTGAATTATACCTGACAATGACATGAATCAGCTCAGAGCAATTCATGAAGTCGGTCCTAGGTTGGGAGGACAGGCGTTCTTTCTGATACCAAAGGCGGGTATGTGCAAACACCTCGTCCATGGAAAGTACCAACAGAAGCTCCATACGAGAAACGAGTGGTTCGAAGACAAATCCGTACGCAGAATGGGTTAGCTCCCATAACAATCTTGAGTTGAAGAGCGAAAAGGTTGGGGTCCCTCTGGCTTGTCTAAGGGGCTAGCTCGAAGGCAAAGTCTGGGAAGTACGGTGGAGAACTCGGAACAGATGAAAATCGGCTCCAAATGGTATACTTCGAGAAAGATGTGTTTCAAGTGCGACCTCTACAAGGTACAAGTATAAACCTTCCTATTGCAAACCAGATGAATTTAGCAAAGGCTCAAAGATGTAGAACGATGGAAGATATGATTTGTGGCCGCGCGAAAAAATTTCTTAGCACGAGCAAACATGTGGGAAGAGTGACAACTTACTTCAAGTGGAAAACTACTAGCATTCCCTGGAGCTCAGGGGGCGATGAAGACTCTTATCTGGTATCCTGATGTTGAGGCATGGTGAAAAAGAGACCAGGAAAAAATTCCAACAAAATCACGAACAATATTGTTTGCTTTTTCAGGATCAGTCGTGCTTCTCTCGCGTATCCCTGTTGGTGAAGGACATTTGTTTCGGATTAGTTTGCCCCAAGGCCGACGACATGGCCCTGAACCTGGGGATGGAAGTGCTCTCTGGCATCTCTCTCCTAGAGAGTCTCTGGGAGAGACCAAATTATTGGAAACATAAGGAGGGAATACCTGATTCTGGTTCTCCGACATACCTTCAGTAGATCATTGATAGCAGGAATTCTGGTTTTACATCCCTTCATTGGAGATGGTTACCTACCTTGGCGCCGCGGCAAGTGCTACTGTCGAGCGTCCGTCAAAGAATCATTCTCTCAGATGTACAGGACGGATGCTGTGGTCTTGACTTGTGATTCAGAACAATGATAGGGTCGCTGGGTTTTTCAATGTTGTTATGTGACTCTAGGGGTTAGAAGCAGAAGTCAGTTCCGAAAAGTGGGGTTTCTACCCCATGGTGCCCCAAGCTGACGCACTAAAAGTCACCACTACAACCCCCTTCAGAACAAGTCTGTGCGACATCCATATATGTGACAGACATAAAAAAATGGTTAACCACCACCCAGACTCTGCAGACGTCAGGAACACGTTTGAGGACCTTTCGGGGGTCAATATTGCTGCATATGCCAACCCTTACGATGCCCTCATCCAGAGCTCCCAGAATGATCCGGTAACAAGCACCAGAACTCCCCCTAGACTGCTTTCCCACCACCTCAGCTGATAGTTGCTTCGAAGGCCAAAATACAAGATTTCTATGGAACCCATCGAACGACGAGGAATGAGCAACAGCGAGCCAAATTACTATCACCAAATTTCGCAGGCCTCATTCTAGACCCCATCCTCCAAAAGCTCACAGACCCCTCCATTGAGCCTGGCTTCCAAGACCCAAGATACTGTATCGTCTTCTGGGCTCGACCACCAGCTCATATCCGCTCTCTCGTGGACAAGGTCCAGCAAGAGCTCTTAGCATTAGCCCCGAGTAAGTAGAGAACCTTCACGTGTATCATCCAGCCTTCATTATGTCGCGTGATACTGGAAAGACTCCGAAGGTTCAAGCACCTGGAATCTCTGTTACTAAGTCCAACCCCTGCGCCCTAGCTTACTCAAATATACACCACAAGCTAATACTCCACCAGACCTCTGGCTTATGCCAATCAACAACCTCCACCTTACCGCCCTAGAAATAACCCACTCCCTGACCTCCCCCGAAATCCACTCCATCCTCCGCGCCCTCGGCTCCCCCACCATAGAAGCCATGACCGACTACCCCTATTCCCACCGAGCACGGCTCATCAAGCCCATGATATCCTACGACGGTGCTGCTCTCGCGTTGTCATTCTTGCCAGCGGCAGGTGAAACCCTTCCCGCTGGAGAAAGGACCAAAGAAGACGATGCTTTCACCTACCACCATCTCCGCCGCGATCTCTTCAACCTTGCCAAATCCACCGGCGTGTCCGTCGATTCTCGCTACGTCGTTCCCTCATCACATATCACGCTCGGTCGTTTCCTAACACAAGCTGATCATGACTCGCCTGAGAAGATGCGGGAGTGGATTAAGAAGATTGAGGATTTGAATCAGTGGTTAAAGGATGAGTGGTGGCCCAAAGAAGGGGGAAAGAGGGACGATTCGAAGGAGTGGGTGGTAGGTATGGAGAAGGGATTAGATTGTAGGCAAGGTACACTGTGGTATGGGGATGGGGAAACGGTGAGATTGGGAAAGGGATTTTAGATGACAAAAGGGAGCCTGAAGTATGCTGCAGAGGTGCTAGCGAAAAGCCCTTCCTTTGGCTTTATTTCGAGAAGATGGAAGTTTGCCCATTCTTAGATGTAAAAGATTTCGGTTCCTAGGGTTAAGGTGCAGCATGTGGTCTTGCTCTCAAACTCTAGCACGTTTCCTAGCTTGCTAAAGTTCTCGAAGCTGACCTCAAATGTTTCTTTTACTCTTGTTTTGAATTGAGTAGTGCCAAGATCTGCTTAATACACTCATGGCCAACTTATAATTTCCTGCACGGTAGAAAGAGGGCTTCATAGAATTCACGTGTTTTTGGGGTACTAAGTGTTCTGAAATGTCAATGCTTCAAGTACGGCAGAAGCTCATATCATTGACTGCTACTACCATCATGCATCATAAATTGAATCTGGGTATAGATCCGGATACATGGCCCGACACCATTCCTCATGGGCTACTTTTGGCACCCTGTTGAAATCCTCCATAGGCATAAGTGGCATAGGAAGGCACCTTCCAGCCAACTCAATCCTCTCAGGGCCCTCAAACTCCCATGTAATGGTTCCACGAAGGTTAATATGCACGCTTATCATGTCTGTCCTGCCTTTCCACCTCAACAACCAAGGAACCCACTCCCTCTTCAACTCCACCAGCCACTCCCGGGTGACAAAATTGTGCGTATAAGGATACCCGTAGACCAAGCTAGAGCCCACCCACGTCTGCAGCAGTATCGGCAGTTTGCTAGCTGGCTGGAACGGACCGGGTCGCTCGCACAGTAGGCGTTTGTTCAGACGCCTCTGGACCTCCTCGTGGACCGCGTAGAGCATCGTGCATGTGAGACCTAGACAGGCCGACGTGTCGGGTTCGAGCAGCTCGAAGAGTCTAACGTGTAGCTCTGGTGGGAGCGTAGCTAATGTTGTAGGCATTGTGGCGAGCGGATCTGAAATAGTGTTACTATAGGTAGTCTTCTGGAAATGCTGTGATAGGGAGGTGCATCTTACGAGATGTTTGGGTCTTGGTTGCTGTGCTGAGCGTTTGTTGGGAGGTTTTCTCGAGGTTGTACGTCAGGAAGGAATTTTGCCAGAGTTGCTTTTGTAGAAGATGTAGTGATTGGGGGCTTTTTTATCATCTACCTGTTGGTGTCATGATTTGGTGAATGATGGGTTTAGCTAGTGGGAATGTAAATTTGAATATTCGAGGGAAAGTTACTTATGAGGGAAGGATGTATTTGACTGAAGAGCTCATGCTACTCTTCTCATAGAAAATGTAGCAGTTCGTTGATATGAGGTTACGAATCATCTTCAAAAAGAGAGGAAGCAACAGACAGGTCAGGGGCCTCCATGAATAAGAAGGAAAAGAGGGCCTTGCCATTTGCCAGCAAATGCCCGAGTAGGGAGGATACCTAGCTTTGCCCAAACCACATTTTTAGAGCAGCATATGAGCACTGTGAAGAATAACACCTTGCCCCACGGTACAACTCTACGCTGCCGCGTTCCATCCTCTTCTTGATATCACATCACAGCATTTTTCGGACTTGTTGGTATCAGCGAACTTTGCTATGCATCTTTGGCAATATCGAATAAGATACAAGGATGGCAATCTCCGCAGTTCCTTGCTCCATCCATCTCAGCCATCATATCCGCGCAAAATCCACTCAATGCCATGCCAAGCCCACACAAAAGGAGAGTCGTCGCAGAACATCTAGAATACTAGCGCAGCACCCTTGGTCTTCTTGTCACCGCTGCAAAATCATTAGCCCCAATCTTTCCCGAGCCTTCATCGCAGATTACATACCCAAGTTCGAAATGCTTGCATCGCTTCAACGCCAACTGTGCCTTCGTCTTGCAAGCTGTGCACTCCAATCTCAACACAACCTTCTTTGTAGTCTTTGCCTTCTTGTGGAAAACGGGCTTGGTTTGACCACCGTAACCAGATTGTTTGCGATCATAACGACGCTTTCCTTGCGCGAACAGGGACGCCTGAGTTGTTTTGTTAGGTAGCGTCCTTCGGAGGGGCAGATTGAAAGCGTACCTTTCCGGCCTTGTATTGTGTGACTTTGTGCTGGGTGTGCTTTCTGCAGTCCTTGCCCTTGCAGTAGGTGCGTCTGGTCTTGGGTACGTTGACCTGTGGGAAGTTCTTGTCAGCTTCAATTCTTCTAATTGTATGACTCCATCTCCGTCATCAGCGCGCCCTCGATATTTCTTTCTCTCGATTCCGAGATATGTGACCGAGTATCCACATACGCCTACGTGTAGGTTCGAGAGGTTGGAGCAGCTTCGGGGCGATTTTTTCAGTTCGTGGATCGAATTCGCGATTTGGTCTTGACGTTGCCCTCATCCCTCCCCCTCTTTCCCAAGCCGCAACTCCATCCATCTCAATCACCATCTCCTACAGAATATGGGAAATAAGATAGGGGTTCCTTACCATCTTGGCGATTTCGAATGTCGCGTGGTCGTCGAAAGATTGCTGTTGATTGAGGTTCTTTGGGTCAACTAAATTTCAGGTTGAACATTGTGCGGCTAAGCGAGAAGGCAGGCTAAGGCCCCAAGGCCCCACACTGTCACGTGTGAGGCCTCAATAAAAGTAGTTCTGTGGACTTAAGATTGCCTACCCCTGAACAGAATCTTTAAAATATAGTGCTGACTTCTCAAATACTGAGAATATTTCTTACCATTGAAGTTGTGTGCTGCTGATAGTCTCAATTAGGACATTGTCTAACTTGTAATGGAACAACCAGAAGAAGTGTCGCCTTGGCTGTCCTATGTTATTTTATGAGTCTAGATGTTATTAGTATAGACTGCCCACGAGCATCATATCTAGAACCGGAAGCCCAAATCTCTCTTCTTCCCTTTCCATTGAGTAAGTGCACCAGATTCGGTCATTGAAAACCCACAGGTAGGTTACAGTAGGTACCTACCTATGCTACGAACCATTTCAATCACTACACTACCCCTCTATCCCTTAAAACAATTCCCAGCCAAGATGTTCTTAATTAATACTCTCGTTCTTTACATATAGCGCTCTGAGTAACGAAAACAAGTGCAACTGGCTAAGAACTCGAGCGTGAGAGTTCTTTTGATTGGTTGTAATTCTGTGGGTTTCCGTTTTGATTTAGATTGCATCTACTCATGTTTTACTTGTTGTGTTATCAGTTCGAGTGTGCAGAATTGGGATGTTTGATGTTTGATGTTTGATGTTTGACCTTTGACGTTTGACGTTTCTCACCCTGTTCTCAGATGTAAAACATTCTAGCCAATGAGAAACGAGTTGCCCGGGAAGGTTTCATTCCGTACCTACCTAGTGACGCCACCGTCTGTTGGTGAGGCCTCGAGACCTCAAGCTGAGCGTTTGCCGCTTTTGGTGCAACAGACCTTAGGGCTTTGTGAGGTTGGAGACATGCCCTGACACAGAATCACTCTAGTTTTCCTTCTCCTTTTTCTTTTTCTTTGGCAGCTGAATGCTGAGAGTCTTCGTCTTCCGTCCATGATACCACCAACCGAGTAATCTCTGCTGCATAACTCCAGTGTTCCCTCACCTACCGAATAGAACAACCTGGGCAACATGTTACCCACGTACGCAATTGCTTTGATCGGACTCGGTATTTGGTCGGTTTATTCCAACATATCAGGCCTGTTCAAGAACATTGCCGCGGCCAAACGATCAGGGCTTCCCTGGACTGTTGTTCGTACGTTTACGAGCTTTGAGATATTCCATTTGCAGAAGCTCACCAGATTGTAGCTGTCGATCTCCATGGCATAGCATGGCTTTTAACCCATAAGTTATGGTTGCCATGGCTCAAACGTTTACCCAAAGCATGGACCGAAAGCTGGCTCGAGTAAGTGGCGGGGTGCGCGCATTCATTAAATCAGAAGCTAACTAACCTGCTCAGCTATACAACCCCCGATTGGCACTGGAAACTTCTCTACGACGGTGTTAAGCCCAAGGGAGATCTATTCTTGACAGTTTCTCCCGGTACCATTCAGGCTTGGGTTGCAAATGCGGAAGCTATACACCAAATCACAGCGAGACGCGAAGCTTTTCCCAAACAAATCGAAAAATACAAAGTTCTTGAGATATTCGGTCGAAATATTCTAAGTACTGAAGGGAATGATTGGAAGCAGCACCGAAAAATAACGTCTCCGGGTTTCAACGAGAAGAACAACGTACTTATCTTCGCTGAAACCGCCCGGCAAACGCAGGGGATGCTGAGGAAATGGATGGGTGCTGACGGAACAGGGAATACCACCCTCAAGGAAGTCCCAACGGATACGGAGAGGCTCACTCTGCACATTATCAGTGATGTTGGATTTGGAGTGCGGTTGTTGTGGCCTGGGGAGGAACCAACAGAGAAGGACAAGGGAATCTACAGCGGCGACTTTCTTCCAAAGGGCCACTCAATGGGTTTCGAGAAAGCGCTGAGCACGCTTCTTCAGAGAATAAACTGGATACTACTAGTGCCCGGCTGGCTGCTAGGTAAGTCCACGTTTTTGAGACATTCTCCAGACTTGCACTGATTTCACTAGAATGGATTCCCATGCACAGTGCACGTGAAGCCTATGAATCGTTCATCAATTGGCGCCAGTACATGCACGAACTTTTTGACCAGAAGGTCAAAGAAACTCGAGAAGGCCTAAAGACGGAAGGCATGGACATCTTAGGTTCTCTCGTCAAAAGCTCTTACGGGGATTCGAGTCGAGAAAAAGGGGAGCGGCCAGTTCTTTCCGACTCGGACATTCTCGGGAACGCATTTGTGATGATTGTAGCAGGCCATGAGACCACTGCCAATAACATTCATTTCTCCTTGGTGGAGTTGGCCATAAGTCCTAAATCGCAACGGCTGGTGCAAAAGGAAGTACACAATATCTTTAGGGAAGAACCTCCTGAGAAGTGGGACTACGACTCCAGTATAAACTCTCTCCTCGGTAGTATAATTGGCGCAGTTATGAACGAGCAGCTACGTTTGATGGCACCTATCACAGCTCTCCCTAAATGCGTCACGAAAGAGCAAGATCAAATGTTGATTGTGGATGGAAAAAAGATCACGCTCCCTGCTGGTACTATGATCCATCTGAACACTGTAGGTGTCCAAAGGAACCCAAGATATTGGCCCACACAGCCGTCCAAGATCTCGGATCGATCCGATGATCTCAATGACTTCAAGCCGGAAAGATGGCTTGTCAAAGCCGTTGACGAGCACGGCGTAAGTGGCCCTGTGTATAATGAAGAAAAGGACGAATTTGGAGGTTTCACAGGTCAAGATTCTCATGCAAAGCTATTTCGTCCAGTAAAGGGTTCATATATTCCTTTCTCAGAAGGTCCACGATCTTGCCTCGGACGAAGACTAGCGCAAGTCAAGGTCATGGCCAGTCTCGCCGTCATATTTCAACTGTACTCCATTGAGCTGGCTGTGGATGAATGGGCAACTGATGATCAAGTTTCGAAGATGTCAGATGAGGGGAAACGCATACTGTACAAGAAGGCGCAAGACGCGGCTCGGAAGAAGATGAGAGAGGCTACCTCGCTCATTACTTTGAAGCTGCACCCTGGTTTTATACCAGTGCGTGTGGTTAAAAAAGGCGAGGAGAGATTCACACACCTGATAGATAATTAGCTAGAATCACGAGCATCGGTAGGCTCATATTGATCAACCCTTAGGTGTTACTGTATAGACTCAAAACTAGCCGCGATCCTTGCAAGCGGGAGCATCAACACGGAGCAGCGATGAACACATCAAATACTCCGTAGACCATTTCCCTTGCGAGAAAAGTGTTGATCTTGTGCTCGATGTGATTTGCTACTTCCTTTACAAACCAATTAGGGGTGAGAAATACCTAGTCGCTTTCATATTGCGTATTTTTGGCGCTAAGCGGCTACGTACTGTACTCTATTTGGCCTTTTGTTTACATCCCCCCACAATCTCAAGACATCAACACTCTTGCTTCACCCCGCTCTCAATTATTCACCCCGAACATCCCTTGCAGTCGCGCAATCTCACCTAACACATCATTTCAAAATGTCCGGCGCATCAAGTTGGCTGCAGAAAATGCGAAAAGCAGAGCTCTTGGAGCTATGCGACTCCGTTGATTTCAAAGAGTATTAGATCACCGCGCCTTGCAGAATCTTCAGCACACAAAGCTAATCTTTACGTAGTTACGACGGCTTGAAGAAGACCGAGATTGAAGTCGCGCTCGACCAGTACCTTAGAGAAAACGCCGACCAATATTCGGGAGAAGCGCGTCTCACGCCATTCTACAAGACGAGGGGACGCAGCGAGAGCTCTCCGGTCAAGAAGGAGCTCACCTCGGCTCTGTCGGATGTCGAAAGCAAAGTTCGGACTACGAAGCGTAGAGTTACAAAGGCAGCGGAGGAAGTGATTGCGACGTAAGCAAAGCGCGTTGCGATGCGCGTCGGCTTGTTATTGAATAACCGCTAACATTTGCGAAGTGATGATTCTGAAGTCGAGCCCGCGACTACTCGGGCGCGTAGCGCTTTAACGAGAACACCAGCGCGCTCTTCTGCGCTCTCAAACTTATCTTTCGCGTCGAATGTGCCTTTGCCGCCCTCTCCGGCTGTTGTCGTCGACGCGATTGATCGTCGCACTGCTGTTTTGCGATCCAAGGTTGCTGGATACTACGAGAAATCTGGAGTTATCGAAGGCGCGGAAGCTACTCGCGAAGTTTTCTCAAGCCTAACTGTAATCCAGGGCTTGATTGTTGTATTCGAACTAATCCGCTTGGGACCCGAGCTCCTGCCAAGCAGATATGCGTTTACAATCCCAGCTATCGCATTACTGAACACAAACCCATATCCAGTCAAGATCCCAGACCTCTTTCTCCTCTTGACAAGCTCATTCTGGGGCCCTGCTACGCTTTGGGCATTCTCAAGCTTTCTAGTCCCATTGGCCGCGGCGTACTTTTTCAACTTGACCAGCAAGCCTCGTACGCGCAGCCATGGTACCAGCTTCAACTACTCCTTCGATCCATTGACGTTCAACATCGCCAAGGCGCTGTTGACTTACGTGATATTCGGGCAAGACGTCACGTTCGGCGGGCTCGTTGATCTCGAGTACGTCGCCAGAATCAACTCGGCCTTGTATGGGGGCTACAAGGGTATCCTCGCCGGAACTGGAATCGGAACCCTTGTGACCCTTTATGAAGCTGTTCTCAAGAAATAGGGTCACACTCAGATTATCGGAGGCTTGATCTGCAAGTGCAGCTTCAAGCAAAAACAGGCATCAATTTGTACAGAAGGGATAGGGGGATGTAATTTGAATCTTTCCGGTTTTATTTCTATTGCAGCATGATCGTTGTGGAGGTTGGATATCTCATCTTTATGGAGGAGAAATTGAAAGGGGGGAGCGCTTCTTTCAACTCATTCCTTTTCTCTCGCGCGAACGCTCTTTGTGCTGGCACGATGGTCTCTTGGGAGATCCATAGGAAGGCGTTAAGGCGTATCGATGGGATACCTATTTTTGTTTTTACACTTTGCACTATTGTGTGCGCGCGCGCTGGGTTGGTTTAGGAATGTGTAAATGACTGGGGATGAATGGGGTTTCTGGTCTGATTAGTCTGGGAATATGCAAATTTATGATGTTTTAGTCCACCTATTGCATTTTCAACACTGATATCTTGTGACACATATGGTAATTCTGTCAGACCTTGCTTGTCCGTGAAGCATCTCAAGTGACAGGCGATGATGGACTCTCGAGAGCTTTGAATTGCCTATAACTTTAACATGAGAGAGCAATCCATCACATTGAGCCGAGACAATAGAAAACCGGAATCATGCTACATGGCTTAGATATAATTTCTTACACATTTCATCCCAAATAAACTACCCAGGGTAAGCAGCCCCATCACCCCTAGGATCACTTCCCGCCGAATACACATGAACACCATCCTCAACATGACTTCTAATCAACTGGCCCCTCCCAAACACACCCCTCGCATACCCCGTCACAAGCCGAGCCTCATGCCCCATAGCCTTCAACCCCGCCACAACCTCCTCACTAATACCCTCCTCCAAAAAGACCTTCCTCCCATGCCCATCACCCGGCATCTCCTCGGCGCCGATGCAGAACCGCGGCGCATCGAGAGCGGCTTGCGGGTTGTACTTGAACGCGATCATGTTGAGCAGCACCTGCACGTGGCCCTGCGGTTGCATGAAGCCGCCCATGACGCCGTACACGGAGTGCAAGCTCCCATCATGCACGTTGGTGACCATCGCCGGGATGATGGTATGGTAGGGCCTCTTGCCCGGCGCGATCGCATTCGCGTGTCCGGGCTGCAACCTGAAATTGGCGCCGCGGTTCTGCAGCACGAAGCCGCAGCCCGCGGGGATGATGCCGGAGCCGAAGCCGTGGAAGTTGGAGTTGATGAACGAGATGGCGTTGCCGTGCCGGTCGCTGACGGCGAAGTAGACCGTGTCGCTGTGGTTGTGCGCCGGGCTGCCGTGGTCGTAGATCTTGTCGGACGCTTTCGTGGCGTCGAAGAGCTGCGCGCGCGACGCGAGGTATGGCTTCGAGATGAGCGATGCGGTGGGGACTTTCGAGGCGTTGGGGTCGGCGACCCACCAGCTTGCGTCGGCGAATGCGATGCGGAGGGACTCGATGATGGCGTGGAGGTATGCTACGGAGTTGTGCTCCTCTTGCTTGAATTTGGGGATTTTGCCTTGCTCCTCGAGCGCTTCCAGTATACCGAGAGCCATTAGTGCCACGATGCCTTGGCCGTTGGGAGGGTGTTCCCAGATCTCGACTCCGTGGTTGTCTTCGTTGCTTCCTTGGCCTGATATTCCATCCACGTATTTTACACCTGTCTCGGTGTAACCTTGGCCTTTGAAAACGTAGGAAATGGGGTCTACGGGTTCACTTCCTACCTCCATGTGTTTCGTGAGATCATCAAGTTCGAGGAATCCTCCTCGGTCTTTTGTAACTTTGATGATTGCTTCAGCAATTCTTCCAGTATAGAAGCCTTTCTTCCCATCCTTGGCTAGAGCTCGAAAGGTCGCTGCAAGGCCTGGGTTTTTGAAAAGCTCGCCTGGTCTTGGCCCACGGTATCCCTCAGGGGCGTTTGGGTCTTCTTTTAGCAGCTCAGAAAAGTTGGGTGATGCCTTCTTCAGTTCCTTCTCTCCGTTTCTCCACTGTGATAAATTTAGTAAGGGGGTAAACGTAGCTATCATCACGCGACTTACCATAGTGGAAGATAATTCAGACAATGGAAAACCTCTTTCTGCCAGCTCTATAGCAGGTGCCAGTATTTGCTCCATGGATAACTTTCCGCTTCCGAATCTCTCAACAGTGTCAACCCAGCCAGCTGCAGCACCAGGAACAGTAACTGCATGAACACTTCGTAGCGGAATTTCAGCCTTCTCTCCGTCTTTCAAGCCGAGATCTTTTCGTATCTTCTCAAGGCTACATGCCATACCAGCACGACCTGAACCATTCATAGCTTCAATTTTCTTCGTTTTAGCATTGTAGTATAAACAAAACATATCGCCCCCGATTCCAGTCGAGGTTGGCTCAGTTAAATTCAGTCCAGCAGCTTCAAACCATTAGCAAAGACCACTTGTCTCATAAGTTAGAATTACCAACAGCTACTGCGGCATCCTGAAGTCATCAGAATATGTTTGGTATTGGAAAGTGGGGTGGACAGCATCTCACAGCAGCATTTCCACCAGCATCAAGTATTTTGAGTCCGCATCTTGCAGCCAAAGGTTGTGTACAAGCAATCATGCCCTCAGTACTATGTACAACACTTCTCCTACTTGGAAAGGATTGGAATTCCGGGTCCTCGGCCGGGTACACAGAAGCAAGATTCAAAGGCATTTTGGTTGTAGGTGAACTGCGAAAGTAGTAAGTAACTTGGAACTGTTACACTTAATGGAGATGATGACTTACGTTCCAATTCAAAACAAGGTAGTATTACATGAAATATAGTACGCTGGGTAAGTAAAGAAGATAATAAATTATCCCAGCTTTATATGTAAACATCTCGAATGCGGTGCCGCTGAGATCCTATGGTGGGGGTTGAAGTTGAAGGTGGGTGGACGGCGCACGGAACGCCACGCCCCGCGGCGAACAGCGGCAATGGCAGAAAACACGTTTAAATCCCAATGGGGAGGCGGAGAGATTTCATGACAGGGGTATTATGGAAAAAGCTTCTGAGACATTCAGGAGAGCAATGCTCGCATCAGTTCAATCGATTATGTTTGGAGCTCCCTGGATCTGCAGACGATGTATAAACACATGTCTAAAGCCTGGTAGACGGCGACTTATACGGTTCTCAAGCACTGGTAAATAGGCAATCCCCTCAGCCACGTCCGAACATGGTCTCACATCAACACAGCAAATCATGTCTCCTTTTCGCCGGCATTGCTCACGCGAGCGCGCAACATGGCCTTGGAGCACGATCGATTGAGCGAAGAAACGGCCGAGAAGTTTGATTCCAAGATCGCGAAACGAGTTGGGGAATTGAGTCGCGTCACAGAGGCTCTGAAAGAATGGGAAGATACACAAAACTCCGTCGAGGAGCTTCGCGGCCTCATTCACGATCCCACGACCGACCAGGAACTCCGGGGTCTCGCGGAAGATGATCTGGTCGAGACACGAACTCAATTGGATGAACTGTCACAGAAGCTGGCTATTTCCCTTACGCCTAAGCATCCGTTCGAGGACATGCCTTGTCTGATGGAAATCCGGCCCGGGGCAGGAGGAGGAGAAGCAGCTATATTCGCGAATGATCTACTGCGGATGTATAAGGCGTACTGCACGCGGAAGAAAATGCGCGTCTCGATGATGAAATACGAAACAGCAGATGGGACCGGGGATGGCAGCGGCCAAGCACCGCTCTCGGAAGCTATCCTAGAGATCGAGAGCGCAGGTGCATACGGACAGTTGAGAAGCGAAGCTGGAGTCCACCGTGTGCAGCGTGTGCCGGCGACTGAAGCCAAAGGTAGGGTGCATACAAGTGCTGTCAGTGTACTGGTTTTGCCCAGCTTACCTTCGAATGGGAACGAGGGCCAGGACCTGAATCAGGCGGATTTGACGGACCCGGAGAGCGATTATTATGTCAATCCTACGGATGTGCGGACGGATGTTATGCGTGCACGAGGGGCAGGTGGCCAGCATGTCAATACTACGGATTCAGCAGTCCGGTTGACCCACATTCCTACCAATACTGTCGTCGCTATGCAGGATTCACGGTCACAGCATCAGAATAGAGAGAAAGCGTGGCAGTTGCTCAGGTCGAAGTTGGCGCAGGCGAGGAGGGAGGCGAGGGAGGAAGAGGTAGCCAAGGTGAGGAGGAGTGTAATAGGAGTTGCGAAGATGGGGAGAGAGAATAAAGTGAGGACGTATAATTGGCAGCAGCAGAGAGTTACCGATCACAGAAGTGGACTTACTATTCACCATCTTGATGATGTCATGGAAGGAGGCGATGAGCTGGATACGGTAATTGACAGTGTAAAGACCTGGCTTGGAGAGCAAGAAATGCTCTCGTTGCTTGCTGAGGAAGAAGAAGAAACTAGTAAAAAGACAAAATAGAAGGGAATACCTCACTCTGCCTCATTCCATCTTACCATGGTACTCCTGTGCGGGGATAGAATTGCACGTGAGTCTCGAGAACATCCGTGAATCTCTTCTTTCAGCCGTCATGGATAAATGAAGCCTTTCAACCCCGCGCCGCCTATGAACGGTTAACACCACCTTCTCTCACCAAGCTAGAATCGCCATTGTCCTACACTTAGTTCAAAAATGCCACGATGCCGCCATCCACGACTTACACATCAATCCCTAATGACGAGAACTCCAAAGAACAACCGCGCCAGAGACCACAGCCACAAGCTCTTCTCATTTAGTAACTCCAGTGTCTGTGTCTTCTCCTGTCTACTGGCACTAGCATTGATATGTTTAGGAGTGGGCTTTCATGTAGGGAGAAAATGGGACAATTGGGCATCGACATCAAAGGCACCTTGGGAGATAGAGAGGGAGGATCGATTGTTAGATCCGCAAGTAATTATTGGGTCCAGTATGTACATCGGGGTAGTACACTGAGATGGCACTGACGAGAGAATAGTCCCTAGAAAGGAGCTTATGTTCCACTTCCCGTCCGGGTATGAAGAAGAAGGGACGGAAGGAGATAAACTTTGGAATCAACTTATGCCTCGTGAGTTTGCGGAATCACATCTGGGACATGTAATAATGGAGCAATGCAGTCGGCTCAGGATTCCTGCGTGTCCCACATCCAAGGAAATATGCTATGCCGCGGAGTAAGAAAGTAGAGGGTGATATTGAGGAAGCCGAGATATATTCGGTGTCAATGACACATCAATTACATTGCTTGGTATACAACCTCCTTCTCCCTATGGATCCGTAAACTGAGACGTGTAATAGGGAGTTATAAGGGACGTAATAACCAAGTATTCTAAAGGAGATAAATCAAGGTTTGCGGGCGCTAGTCATGAGTATCATTGTCTTGACTATAGTGAGTTCTCCACGCTCCAACTTTTGGGAGCGGTAAAGTGATATAATGGGTTCAGTTCGGCAAGCAATTCTCTGCACGGGCGACACGACCTTAGATCATGCTGAGATTGAGTATAATCCAGATGGGAGTGAGCGGAAGTATGGCTTCACTGGAGCTGATGCTACGCATCGATGTAGAGACTGGGAGGCTATTAAAGAGGTGCTGGCTGAGAAACGACTGGATAACAAGACTGGAATACTGTTTTAGAGAAGGATCCCCTATTTACTCTTCTCGAATTGCCTACGAGAAGGAGAATGCATCTTGCACCGTGGAAATCCCTACAATCTCGAGGATCTTGCGTGTACGGTACGGTAGAAAGAAATAATAATGAAGGGATTCCGTTCCCGAATGCCGTTGAAATGGGCAGATTGACGGGAGTGGCGCATAGGAAGACATTCCACGGTGTTCCTTTGATACTCAAAAACAGTTTACAAGTATCGACTTGTCAACAACATCTCGAGGTAGAAAACAAGGGAGAACAATAATCCGCTGCTTTTGATTGCTGGAAAAGCTTGTCAGCTTCCGATCCCATCCAAAAGATTATCCGCTCCACCGCACCATTTAGCAGGCGATTGTGGTTACCTAAACGAGGAAGGTCATCACCAATTGATCAATTCTTTAATTTGCGCCGGTACTCCAATAACGGTAGAATATTGTTGTACGAGATTCATCTCAGGCCTTCGCCTCCAGCAGAATGGAACCCGCCGCCGTGGGAAAGAGGCTTGTGGCATTTGGTCCAGCAAGGAAGCTGCAATCCGGAGGCGGCGGGGACTTGTATCTACTTGGGATGAGGCTATACTGGAAGCGGCATGGAACTTGTATACCTTGCTGTAAATGGCAGGTCCGAAAGTCGACCTCACCAAACCAGATTCAATCATGGTGGTGGTTCCATCCACTGAGAGCAGAGAGCTGTATCTCGAAAGGATGATCTTGGACAGAAGTGCGATAATCCGATTGGAGCCTCTGCACCGAACTGCACCCCCCATGTCTGGCGCAAGGCACGAAAAGTACGGCGTCGTACCCCTCCACGGCGGCGCCGAGGATTGGTTCATTCAATTAATCTAGGACAAGGCTTTATATTTTATGCAAGGATAGTGTACCTGGCATATTACCTTGGCCCCTCGTCATTAAGTTCTTTTGGCTGGGGTACTTGTAGCTCTCTTTTCTCGAGCTGTGTAAGGACTCGGGAAGAAAATAAAAAGCATTGTGCTCCCCCCAGCTTCCCCTCCCTCGAGAAGTGTAAGAAATCCTGCTATTCTTGCAATTCAGGTTTCCGGATTGACCAATCCCTTGTTAAGATGCGTTTCTCAACTTGTCTTTCTGCATTGGCAATCGCAGCTGGTCTAGTATCCGCAGCACACCATTCAGGAAGAAGCTTGAAGCATGTAGGCAAGGCCGACAAGCCGCGGAATCATGTCAAAAGACAACCTCAAGGCCAGCAGCAGACCCGCAGGGACACTTCTCGATACCTCACCAATTCCAGTTCGAGTAAGAAGAAATCTGATCCCAAGTTAAGGCTCGTACTCATATACTTTCAGAATACGTCGTGAATGGAACCGGAATTCCCGAGGTGGACTTCGATATTGGAGAAAGTTATGCTGGTTTGATGCCAATTTCAAAGGAGAAGAACGAGACCAGAGAACTATACTTTTGGTTCTTCCCTACCGAAAACACCGAAGCCTCAGATGAGATTTTAATCTGGCTCAATGGCGGTGTAAGTACTCGCAATTTCATGTGTTATTCTGGCAATAGTTTCTGTGGCTCGGCGAACCCTCAACGTGCTAACGAAATACTACAGCCAGGTTGCTCATCCCTCGAAGGTGTCCTCCAAGAAAACGGGCCCTTCCTTTGGCAATATGGTACGGTCAAGCCTGTGTCTAACCCATATACTTGGGTAAACCTTACCAACGTGGTCTGGGTTGAACAGCCAGTTGGTACTGGGTTTTCTCAAGGTACTCCTTCTGCTACCAGTGAAACGGATGTTGCAGAACAGTTCCTCGGGTTCTGGAAGAACTTCATGGACACGTTCGACCTGAAAGGACGTAAGGTTTTCATCACTGGAGAGAGTTATGCCGGTTACTATGTTCCTTATATCGCAGATGCTATGCTGAATAAGAACGACACCAAGGTGGGTTTACCCAAATTCGCAAAACGAGGAACTGCTAACAGACTTTAGTATTTCAACGTTGAAGCTACTATGATATATGACCCTTCAACTTCATCTGACGTTATTCAAGACCAGATCCCAGCCGTTCAGTTTGTAGATTACTGGGGAGGCTTGTTCCCGTTCAACGACACATTGTATGAGCCCTCAAGCCCCTCAGATTCGTCAAGATGCTAACAGGCGCCTCTAGTAAAGCTCAAATCCATAACATGTCAGCCTCCTGCGGTTATGACGATTATATCAGCAAATACTTGACCTTCCCTCCTCCAGGGCTTTTCCCAGTTGAGCTTCCAGGTACTGATGAGACTGGATTCACCACTGCAGAATGCGATGTTTTCGATGCCATCTATAACGAGGTCTTCTACGTGAACCCTTGTTGGGATATCTATCAAGTTGCTACAACTTGTCCCGAGCTTTGGGACGTCCTCGGCTTTCCTGGGTCCTTTGACTATGTTCCAGCAGGAGCAGAAGTCTACTTTAACAGAACCGATGTGCAGAAAGCTATCAATGCGCCACTAATCGATTGGAATGAATGCACAAACACCGAAGTATTTGTGAACGGCATAGACAATAGCCCTCCATCGGGTCTGAGCGTTCTTCCTGGAGTTATCGAGCGAAGCAAGCGTACCGTTATTGGACACGGTGCTCTTGACATGGTCCTCATCTCCAACGGGACCCTTCTCATGATCAACAACATGACTTGGAACGGTGCCCAAGGCTTCCAAAGCAAGCCTGCTGATCCATTCTACGTCCCCTATCATTCCGAAGGCTACTCGCCAGACCTCGGACAGAGCGATCCCGCGCTCTCAGTCGTCGCCGCATCCGGCATTTTCGGAACCACCCATACAGAAAGAGGTTTGACCTGGGTCAGCGTTGACCTCTCCGGCCACAGTAAGCCCCTCCTTCCTCTCTTTCCCTCCCCTCCCAAATAAATCTTCCCTTCACTAACTCATGCATCACTTCCTCCGCAGTGATCCCACAATACGCACCCACAGCCTCATACAGAACCCTCGAGTTCCTCCTCGGAAGAGTCGATTCCCTGTCCAGCACTGCCCCATTCACAACCGATAACACCACTCAACCCGATGTCCCACTTGGAAACGGCACGGGACCACCTACCAGAAAGATGAAGATGTAATATACATACATATGCATGGAAACTGGATAGATGGATGAACAGATATGTAATTTTGAATTCGGAATTATGTTAATAATATATCAAAAGCAGAAAAGCTTACGAATAATATAAATAAAGAAATATATGATTTACGACCCCGGGCCCTCTTACACCGCAATCCTCTAGCTATGTATTCAACTCAACTGCCAAATCACAATCAGCGTGGTATGATATAATCATGTAACTCTATTTCCATTAACCGAAATAAAGGGGGACTGGGTCGCTGCTGGGCGCAAGCTCTATTCGCGGAAAATATACCTTCTTTGACTTCAAGAAAGCTCTTATTTACCCCGCCCCGCAAGCAAAGCAAAATAACAGACTGTATTTTATTTCATTTCAGTTTCTAGAATTCGGACTCCTAACTCAAGTTACTTAGCTAATCTTCTTTTCTTCACCACCTCACCTCGAGAGCGTGAGATGACGATACAGGATGTGGCTTATCATTGTTGCTAGCAACAGTTGCCAGCTGTTAACCAGATTTCACTTTTCCTTATTTTCTTGGTCAGATGCTCATAAGTATCCCAGTACGTATGGTTAGCAGATACGATAGGCCAGTTCGCTGGTGCCACAATAGTCACTATTTCAAATTATAGTTCACGACCACGTAGCTGAGCACAATTGTTTGCAAACCATATTACTTTGTTGACCAAAAAGTATCTACCAAAGCAAAAAATTCAAACCCGCCATCCCAGCCATCCCAAACATCCCAGCCCAATCATATCATCAATTTCATCATGTTTAAGTGTACAAGTCATCCGCTTAAGAAGAGGAAGAAGCGGGAGGAGCGGAAACGTTCTGGGTTGGCTCGGTTCTCTGGACAGCACCAAAGCGAGTATTGCCCTGGTCGAAGATCTATATTCATTAGCACTGTTGCCATAAAAAGAGAAGCGATTCACTTACAGCATAGATACTCTTGAGGAAAGTATCACCCAGAATATCAAAGGTCATGGTACCTCTGGATTGAATGCCTCCATACACCATATTGTTACCAGCATCCGCAAAGCCAAGATCTTCCTTCTGAACAGCAAATTGCTTGTCACCGACTGCGAAAGTAACGACCGGAAGCTGATCGGCGGTGGTGCTGCTAGGGTAGGTCCAACCCTGCTGTGTTGAATCGTAGGTTGAACCTGGAATAGCCTTGTAAATAGCTTCGCAGACAGCATCAGAGACCAAAGCGAGGGTGGTTCCGGTGTCAGCGATGGCAGTGTTTCCTGACTGTGCGACTGACGTGCCGTTCACGGTTGCGGACGTTGAATTGAACATCCAGAATCCCTGGGAATTGTCGACTGGGGTATAGGCAATATCCTGACCAGAGGCCGTGACAGTTGCCTGGTCAATGTAACCGAAGGTGTAGAACGACGCTCCTTTATCAGGATCGTTGGCGTCACGCCAGCTACCAAGCTTGGCTGTGAAAAGTTCGGCATTCTGAGGGATATCTTGCTGGGTGATCATATTCTCAACAGGGGTTGCAACAGCTGTGGGCGTAACAGTGTTGATGGAGCCAAACGCGAGACCGAGAAGTCCATCTCCAGCACCCTGAACGAACTGGGTTGACATCTGCTTGGCAAGCTCAACAGCTTGGTTCTTGACTACGAGTCCACCAAGATTCACGTTGTCTGTACCAACATCGCCGGATGCAGAGGAACTATCACCGTATGAGATCTTCCAGGTCGAGCCACTTGCAGCTTTCCATGTAGACGATTTTGAGGGGTCGAAGATGGTATGTCCTGTACCTTGTGACTTGATAGTAGAGGAGAGCTCAGAAGACCAGACCTAGAAAGGAGTTAGTGGTCGGGCACCCTGTTATCTCGAATACATCTACTTACCCATAGATCGGCAGAACCAGTATCGAAGTCGAGGTTGAGAGTTTGAGCAGGCGTGCCGATTGCTACAGGGCAGAGATATTCGGAATCGTTCTGCTGGTCCTCCGCACCAACCTCTCCGGACTCTTCACCCGTGGCAGCAGTGCTAGAGGTTGCTGAGCCATGCTTCTTCTTTGCAAGAACTCGGTGAGTGGTAGCCTTGCCGCCAATCTTGTGCATAAGACCATGGTGACCAGACTGGGAGACTTTGTTTTGCTGGAAATATGGCCCGGGCTTCGTGGGCTCGAAACCCCACTTGTTGAGCAGGTAGACTGTTGAGAATTAGTATGGTCATATGATGGAGGGACAACAGCCCTGGAGTGCTTCCAACACAGTTTGAGGGGAGAAGGGAATCGACCTACCATAGGACTTGGTGCCGGATCTCTTGTAGTTCTTGTTGGGAATGAGCTTAACCTTCTGCAGGCCTTGAAGAGCAGACATGTTGAGTGATAGTCGTGTGGGGTTTGTTGTGCAAGCTTGTTGCAGGTGAAGTAGGGAATTGTTTTTGTAGTTGGATGG
Source organism: Lachnellula arida (assembly GCA_007821475.1). Classification (NCBI taxonomy): domain Eukaryota; kingdom Fungi; phylum Ascomycota; class Leotiomycetes; order Helotiales; family Lachnaceae; genus Lachnellula; species Lachnellula arida. The sequence goes on along the minus strand of QGMF01000015.1, from coordinate 52,674 downwards.
ATGGATGGAATGTATGAGAGTGGTATGAAAAAGGGAAGGCTGAAGAAGAGACGGGACACCTGCCTATATATACTTATTTAGATGGGTTCCAGGAAAGAGTTAACCTGCTCTGTGTCTCGTGAATGCGGGCAGGAGGGACGAAGCAAGAGTGAATCCTCGCAGTTGCCAAAGCACCAAAGTAGCTAGGATGTATGGTTACCTCGAGCTTTGAGGAGCTGGAACGGCGTCATCGCGCCTTCCGAAGCTAAATGAAGCTTGTTACGGAGTACCGTACCTTACTGTACTGGGGATTGGCGTGGACACTTAAATCTGGGACGAATCGAACCCGCAGCCGCCCGCGAATATGGGGCTGTTACGAGTAGTTGAGATGTTTACGAAGTAAAGCAATCTACATACAGTACTGTACTCCCCATCCAACCCGATTCGACGAGCTTGGGGCGATGCGCTGTACCTGGTGGCTATGTCGTTCATGCCTCCACGCAACTTTGTTTCACTGTGCCAAGGTCACCTAAAGAATGATACCGGGGAAGTGGAAGAAACAACGAGCCGTGACGCTGGGAGGTGATGTGATTGATGCAAGACAGGATGAGGGGCTGGTGGGGGGAACAAAACAAAACAAGGGGGAGCTCGAGCTCTCGGCAAATCTATTTACCTACAGTAGAGTAGTATTGAGAACGGAGTCATCCGAGTAGTACAGCCTACCAGGCTGTGTTGCATGTCGACTGACTATAAACTTAGAAACAATAGCTGCCCAGAGGTTCCTTATCGGAGACTGTTAAGCTGATGATCTTGCTTGCTATTTCATGCGCTGACGAGTCCCTAGGTCGACTTTGACGTCATGAAGAGTTCCCCTCTATTGGTCTCGACTAGAATGTTTTAAGAGATGCTTTTGATACGTTGAAACCGAACCTCTTACTCCATGTTTAACGCTGGATAGATAAATACCGGTAGAAGAAGCTCATCAGCTGAGAGTGTACGGAGTAGTAGCAGCGCATATAAAAATATACGTAGAACTATCCATCCAAGGATCAGAAGCCAAAACGTGTAAGAAACAAGACGGACGATAAGGGCTGGCTGGCTGGCTGGATTCGATCTTGATCAGATCAGGTCCATGTGGGTTGCAACGAATTCCCAGCTTCCTATCTTGGACGATTTCCACTGAAACATCGGCAAGAGCGGGCCCGGCGCTGGAACATCACATCTCCCAAGAAAAGTCTAATAATATTCTGAATCCAGTTTTGCTCCCACTTCACCTCCACATCCCGTCGTGAGCAGCAAATCTCGAGCCAAAAACCTGAAAGTTGCCTCTTTGCTGCTGATCTTATCGTATTGTATCGCAAGACCAAGATTCGAAATATACTTTATTGTATTTCTATTTCAAGCAGAGAGAGGAGGCCCTTCCTTGATGAAATTCTATCCTGTCTGCAGATGATGCATGTCTTGCGGCGATTTACCCCCACGATACGATACTGGCATGTATGCATGTCATGCAGTACATGGCACATGGTGAAAATGCAGAACATCTGAACGTTGGTTTGTACCTGTGCGACGCGAACGTGGAGAATGGATGATTGTGTAATGTGTTTTGTGTATCTGCTTCCTTGCTTGCAACGACACCATAAGATAAGGTATGCTTGATGAGAAAGTGCCGTCGGTACTGTACGACCGGTATGACTGTTCAAAGGCAAGACCGAGGCTAAGAAGGAGGACACCACCACTTGGAAGCGCCTCAAGCTTCCTACGCGTACTCTTCCCCGCAGCAACAACTCGATGCCACATGTTACGAGATGCAGATGGAGATGGAGGTGGAGTAGACAACTTGTGTTCTAGAATGGACGTTGAAGGTTTTGCGGCGAGGTACTCGAGTAATACGAACTAAGTTTTGTGGCTTCTGTCAGACGGAGCCGTGTCTCAGCCCTAGGTATAGTATGATACTGTAAGTCGGGTATCGGGGATAGATATCTTCAAGCGGAGGTTTCACTGTACTTGTACGTGCAAGTACGAGTACTGGGTCAAAGAAGTTTATGCTTGTGATACCGTGCACAATGCGCGGGGCTTGGATGGTTTGAAGGTTCACGCCAAAGTTTTCTAGCCAGTGTTACACAAGCCTTCTTGCTGAAATAGGCGTGGGATGGCAAGATGAGTAAGACATAAGAGAAACTGTACTTGTGATACATTGTTTGCTCAAGTCTTTGGAGTTGCTCCAGCCAAACCAAGTGAGAAGGCACAGCCATGTTGATACCGTTCATCAGGTTGAGCTTACAGCAAGGTGTCAAGTAGCTAGAGTAGTCGCTGGGTATTTATCATTTATTCATCAACATCCGCAATCAAGAGGCTCCCGCCTTAGCCGCCTTCTTTGCATCTATCTGCTTTTGCTTCTCCAACTTCTTCAACTGGTTTTTCGTCAACCCTCCCTCTTCAACCACTTCACTCGTTTCCCCACCCTCCTTAGCCACAACTATAGGATTTGGATTCCCCACCCACTGCAGCTTCTTCTGCGCAAAGAAATCATGTACCAATTCGTCCGTGACAGCCGCCCGTCTGCCTTGGAAGCTCTTCACATAGGTCTGCAATTCAGCAATACACTTTGCCTTCAGCTCTCCCGTCAGCATCTTCCCAGTTGTATACGCAACCCGTATCTGCTCCAACTCCTCATCATCTTCCAAAAAGAATGTCAGGTATTGAAACGAAACATCCTTCTCTGCATCTCCTCCCTTTTCCCTCTGTTCAGCCTCCGTCACCTGCCCGCCCGAGAACGCAAATCTATTAATCTTGTTCTTGATCTTATTTGGCTCATCCGTCATGAAGATGGCAGAACTGTCGACCGAAGCACTCATCTTCGATCCAGGCCCTTGAAGTGCATCGAGAAAGCGTGCGTGGATGAGCGCGGGCTTGGCAAAGTGTAGACGAGCTGCTACGTCGCGGGTCATGCGGAAATAGGGGTCCTGATCGATGGCACAGGGGATCATGCAGGGGATTGCGTTTGTTTTGGATTCGTCTTCGCCAAAGATGTGTGGGAAGGAAGATGCGAAGGAGGTGGCGCCTTGAACGGCTCCGAAGTGGATTTTGCCAATGCAGGAACTAGTCCAGTTAGTAAGTCGTGTAGAGGGGAGTAAAATGTTTTCTTACCTGTCGTTGAAACCAAAGACTGCTTTTGCAACATTGTAGGTAACGTGCTTGGAGATTCGAGTTATATTCCGGTACCATGCTCCACCCATATACTCGTAGTCGCTAAATATGAAAGTCTTTTTAGGATCGAATCCGACGGCAATGATATCCTTCGTGTTGGCCACTGTATATTTTTGTACGTCCTCAATCGTCCGCTTCTCCGAAAAAATGTACTTCTCGTCGTCCGTAAGCATAATGATCAATGGTACATCGAATATATCTTGCAACCACCTGTGAGTCATTAGTAACAGCCCATATTAAATTGCTCCAGAATCGAGAAATAATCTGCAATTGAACTCCAGGAAACAAGAGATCCTTACTTGGTAAATTCGAAAGGAATCGTGTGTCCAATGTGCATGCTATCACTACTTGGTCCCCGCCCTGTATACAAGAAGAACGTCTCCCCCCTCTCATGACGATCCAGAATCAAATTCAAATCCCGATGACTGAACACAATTCCCCTCCGCATAAACCTATGAGGCCGATGTCCAGTGACCTTCTCGAATCTCGCCAGATCATCCTCCAATATCTTCTTGGTCCCGAACTCGTCGATCAGAGTCAAATAGTTGATTGCTTTGGCAACTCCATCGGCCCCAATTTCTCCAGCGACGTTCCATGGATCGACGGTTTGTTTGGAAGCAGTAGTGGTTGGGGCATCTGCTGCCAGTGCGGCGGTAATCGAGGGTTCTGGGTCTGCCATGGTGAGTTGATGGTACTCTTGGAGGGAGGGGGTTGGTGGGGTCTGTTGTTTGAATGTGGGATGAATTATTTTGCCAGAATGTTACAAACGAATCCGTCAGCGGTGAGTCAATAATGGCACGTGATATAATATTTGCTGTCCCTGGACAGAGAGAGCCTTACAAGAAAGGTTGAACTGTGAAAGATGATTCTTGTAAAAGATCATTTATAAAACGCGTGATTCAAGAGGAAGAAGGCAATAAAGAATTGTAGCTTTCATCTTACCCCAGGTTTCGGGCTAAATCAGGTTTAGTTCCGGACAGGGATCGATTAGTCGGAGTCGGACAATCATTCTTCATCTCCTGCCCTGCTGCTCCCACATCATCATCACCCGATTTCCCCTCAACAAAACCCATTCCTTTCGAGTACCCCAAACAAACATCTGCAAATGCATCACTCATAATGGTTAAATTCTACGAATCCTCCTATTCCTACGACTACTCCTTCCCCGCCGTAACCCTCGCGTACTTCCTGCGCTACCCCAATCCCTACAGCACCCATGTGCTCTCCACCGACGTGATCTCGCGTTCGATCGACTCCGCGGGCCGTCTACAGACCACGCGCCTGCACAGAAAAAGCTCGAAGCTGCCCTCTGCGGTCTTGAACCTGCTACCGAAGAGCGTGCTGGGAAATGTCCATGGCGGGCGTTCCGAGAGCTTTATCTTGGAGACGAGCACGATAGATGTGAAAGAGGGATGGATGCGCACGGAGAGTAAGAATTTGGATTGGACAGGTATATTGAGCGTGGTGGAGAAGCAGGAGTATAAGAGGCTGCTGCCTGTGGACGAGGGTGAGGATTTTAGTGTTGGGGCTGGCACAACGAATGTTTTGAGTACGGTGATGTGCAGGAGTCGGTTGGGAGATCGGTTGAGGGCGAGAGCTACGAGGAAGGGGAAACTTCTCCGGTTGAGGGAGAGGAGGAGCCGAAGAGGAGTTTCTTTGCTAGTTGGAGTAAGACGGGGATACAGCGCAGTATTGAGGCGATTGCGAGTCGGAAGACCGAGAGTCAGTTGGGGAAGAGTAAGGAGGGGATGATGGTTGTGTTGGAGAGACTGCGGAGGGGTGGGTTGGTTGGGGTGTTGGAGGGCATGAGGAAGGACCAGAAATTGGTTTATGGACAGGGGGGAACTTGAGGAAATGATGCAACGAATGTATAACGTCGACACGGGCTCGATATCTTTTGGGAAACAAACGAGCACAATCTGGATTTGGATTCGAACGCTCATTAGGTGATGCCTTTTGTAAAATTCACAAATATTAGGAGCGAGGAGTCTGGGTATGCGGGAGTTTATTCTATAGCCTCTCCAATTCCATTTGTACAACATGGGTCACAATATTTAGCTCCTCTTCATATTTCTTTCGTGGTTGATTGAAAAGGCAAAAAGAATAACCAAAAAAAAAGTTTAGGGACATCAAAAGAGCAAAACTCTAACGGCCGGAGCCGCCACCTTAGAGGAAACCAGACGAACTGGTTTTGGATTCGATGTTTAAGATTATAGTCAGATCTCTTCGATTCGAGGTTACGGACTGGCGATTGATTTCCGACATGGCGATTTTTCGATTTGGCGATTTTTCTTAATCGATTAAAGTCAGGGTTACGGACTACGTAATTTATGGTCTGTGTTATGAGACCCCGAAGTTTAACGTCTTACGAGAGGACGACTGTTTTGGTCAGACCACCGATTGAGCCAAGTTGGCTTGTTTCGTTTTTATTGCAGTACTTTGGTTTATTTGGGTATATATAGGTATAAAACTGTTTACCGGAGAGGAGCCTTGATAGGCGGGGTTGTTGTTCATCTGATGTGTTGGGTGGGTGTGAATAGAGGTTCGTTGGCGACTGCTGGGGGGCTTGGTTCGATATACCACAAGGTGGTTTCTTCGTACTGAGAATTTGCAGAGCTCAACCAATGCTTCTAAAACAGCGGCTGTCGATTAGCCGGTCGAATGTCACAATGTTATTTAGCAGGTAAATTTGTCTTGGGGCCAAGGAGACGCCCAAGTTGAGGAAGACGACCCGTTGATCGAGAGAACATGCAGCGGATTAGCTGGACTCCAAGAATTACAGACTCATCTAAATTGCCCAAGACAGGCTATTTAAGAACTACTTCAATCATTTTGGGATTCAGTTCGATGTGAGACTCATACCCAATTAAGTCTCAAGCACCGTGATAATGAAAGTAATAGTTGATTCGAGATGTAGAAGTTTTGAGGTCACAGATATGAATAATACTGTTATGGTCCTGTTGTAGTATTATGATTCAGTAACAGAACAACAGCCTATATACAATGGTTGTTCGCACACATGTAAGACTTCCCATTGTTAGAGAGCACAGAACAGCCTATGCACAGAGAGATGCGCGTATATATATAAACAGTTCACTTTTCAGAGAATGCATGCTCCAATTCACCCAAACTCGACCCAAACTCGACACAAACCACCAGAACAATCTACATATAACTATGTCGACACAAAACCAAACCCAAGTCCCAGCCGTGTCCAGAGATAACCTTGAGTTATTGATCTGTGTCCTCCGTCTACGTTGCCAACAAGCACCCTCCTACAAAGAAATATCCATTCTTCTAACAAAGATATGGTCGACCGCAATGGTCAAACTCGCTAAACGCGCCGTTCCCAAAGAAATGCATGCGGAAGTACTAAGCTCAGACAAAGGCATCAAAGAATGGCTAGCTGGGTACGTCGAAGAGATATACCTCATAGCAGAAGTTTTGGAGTCTGACAGTTGGACTACAGCGAGGGACCAGGAGTCGACTGACGTTGAAGAGATATTGAAAAAAACCGGCTTGAACCAACTGGGATACAAGCCGGCGGGAATGGACGAACTGAAATTGCAGATGAAGTGGAAGAAAGAGGGCAACTGGAGATATGGTTCGGTGCCGGACCTATCCGAAGACGAGACCCCAAAGGAGATATCAGAGATGTCTCTCAATGCTGTCTTCAACCCAATTATCGAGCAGCACCCATCTTCACCTGTCCCTGTAACACTGTCCGAATCATTGTCCGAAGAAACGGAAAATGTGATTTCTCCAGTCTCAGAGAAGACCGTTTCCCCAGGCCTGCAGTTAAAGGAGCAACGAGCAGTTTACAATCGATTTAACAATCCATGTTGCAACCCCAAGGGGAAAATTTGTGAGCTCAAGGGCCACAACACTAATAGCTTCAAGGGTTTGAAAGAGGATTTCTTTCTGGATGATTTATGCGAATATTTCGATATCCATTTGGCGGTCTGAATGAGGGCGACGAAGAGATTGATATGGATCAGGTACTTACCTATTATTAGCTCTGCAATTGTTATCTAGAAATTGACCAATAGAAATTATAGCCCCCAAACACTGACCCATTCCTTGATTTGTCTACTGTACCGTGAGTGACGAAATGACCGGCCGCGACCATGGCCACTCAAATGTGGAGGGGGCTACGCGCCGGCTGCGTATGTAAATGAGACGAATATAGAAGCGCAACTACGCGTATTGCGTTCCGGCTTCGTTGTAAAGAGAGTCACCAATCAAAGGAGGAGATACTGGTGTATGAAATTATAAAGCTGCTAGTAGCGAGGATTTCGACTATCAAACACTCGATGCGTGGCTTTGGGAGATGAATGAAAGATAAATGAACAATAATAAATATAGAAAAGGAAGGAAGCGAATTTGCATTGAAGCTTGAAGCGCTCAGCCTTGTAACAGGACAGGTACAGGGTCCACTTTACCGTAAACGGGGCTGATTTATTGGGCTCGCTACTGTAGACGCTTCACCCCACCTCAATTCCCCCTTCCCTCCCCTCCCCTCCCCTCGGGGCGAGGAGCTGATACTGCTCAGTGAGAACTTACTTTAAGGGCTTACTTCCTCCTTAACCTGCGCCATTTCATGAGGCCAGCTACCATTTCTGAGCTTCAGCCGTAAACCTCACTCACACTCGCTCTGCTCATAAAGAAAGAACAACTGCACCCGTCCTGTTTCTTACCCCGCTACACATTCCCCTCTTCGAACAACCAACTCGGAGCCAACTGTGCTTCAATCCGCAACTCATCCTCTATCTATTACTTGCGAAAACCGAATTGGATCCTTGCTTTTGTTGTGTCCACTGTCACAATACACGTCTGATTCACACACTGTTTCGAGTCCCGGAAATACGTACATTCCAACAACATGGCAGACCTTGTAGGTAGAAAGGTGTTCAAGGTGTTCAACCAGGACTTCATTGTCGATGAGAGATATACGGTGACAAAGGAGCTTGGTCAAGGTGCTTACGGCATTGTCTGGTATGTGCTGTCTGCTGTTTCTGTTGGCACTCCGCTAACTGCTGTCTTACCAGCGCGGCTACGAATACCCAAACCCAAGAGGGAGTTGCGATCAAGAAGGTCACCAATGTCTTCAGCAAGAAGATTTTGGCAAAGCGTGCGCTGCGAGAGATAAAGCTATTGCAGCATTTCAGAGGACACCGCAACGTATGTTTATATTGGAATGGATAATGGAGCGCGGTCTGATAAGAATAGATTACTTGTCTCTACGATATGGATATTCCAAGACCGGACAATTTCAACGAGACCTATCTCTACGAAGGTAATACGGACAATACTATTTGCGGACTAGATGCTAATGGGCGCAGAACTCATGGAGTGCGATCTTGCCGCTATCATCCGTTCCGGACAGCCCCTCACCGACGCCCATTTCCAAAGCTTCATCTATCAAATTCTGTGCGGATTGAAATACATCCACTCTGCTAATGTTCTTCACCGTGACTTGAAGCCTGGTAACCTATTGGTTAACGCCGATTGCGAGTTGAAGATTTGCGATTTTGGATTGGCTAGAGGATTTTCTGTTGATCCGGAAGAAAACGCCGGATACATGACTGAATATGTTGCGACGAGATGGTACCGTGCCCCAGAGATTATGTTGAGTTTCCAAAGCTACACGAAAGCGAGTAAGTTTTTGCGTCTTCAAGATTTTGGGCTCAGAACTGACAAAACCAGTTGATGTTTGGTCCGTTGGTTGCATCTTGGCAGAGTTGCTTGGTGGTCGCCCATTCTTCAAGGGGAGAGATTATGTCGACCAGCTGAATCAGATCCTTCACATACTTGGAACACCAAACGAGGAGACTCTTTCGCGTATTGGCTCCCCAAGAGCTCAGGAATACGTCCGCAATTTGCCATTTATGGCTAAGCGACCATTCCCAAGTCTCTTCCCCAACGCAAACCCAGATGCTTTGGACCTCTTGAACCATATGTTGGCATTCGACCCATCATCGAGAATCTCGGTTGAGGAGGCTTTGGAGCACCCATACCTCCATATCTGTAAGTTTTGGCCCATGCGTCTTTCATACTTATTTCACGGGCTCGGTGATTTCTGAAGATTCTTGGGTCATTAAGTCCCAAGGAAGTTCTGCAAATCTAGACTTTTCTGAGTATATGATTCTAACTCCTATAGGGCACGATGCCTCGGACGAGCCAGGATGTCCCACCACCTTCAACTTCGACTTCGAAGTTGTCGAGGATGTAGGAGAAATGCGCAAGATGATCTTGGATGAGGTAGCTAGATTCCGACAACACGTACGAGTCCAACCAGGCCAAAACGGCGTGAACCAAGGACCAGCTGTGCCTATTCCTCAAGGAGGTGGAACGTGGGGTGCCGAGGATCCAAAGCCACAGGAGAATTATGGAATGGGAGCTACAGGTTTGGAGCAGGATTTACAAGGAGGTTTGGATGCTATGCATCAATAAGTTTATGATATGGGAAATATTGGTAGCAGGATTTGAGGATTAGTATTTGGATTCGCATATTGGTTGGGCAATGAATGTAGCGACAGGCTATCAACAAAGTGCATGTGGGGAAGGGGCTCGTAATGATGAATTTGACGACTTTTCTCTCTTCTACCCTCTGTTTCCATTCTCCAAGATCGAGCGATCGAAATGCCGACCTTCAGGGTCCAAATGCTTGCTGTAAGCAATTACCTAGGTAGTCTCCGCACCGCACCCTGCAAAGGATCTATGATATCACTAGATATTAATTTTCAATAACATCTATGTCCCTCTCATCCCCTCCCCCCTTTGTAAAGCTCTATTTATCTCACTTAAACCGCTGTTACTTCGCACGTTTATTCAAAACCTTCTTATCACCTTTTAGAAACTTTCCTACACAAGCCAAAAATGTCATACACGGACATATAAAGACCCCCTCGCAGCCGCCAAACAAGCAGAGCGCGACCTCAACTCGGATCAAGGCAAGCAGGGATATAATGGTAGTGATTCTGATTCTGATTTTCTTTTGTTTGTTTTTGTTTTAAAAAATGTATTTCTGTAAATGAATGTTTTACTCAAAGAAACACCTCCTATTCCCATCAATCACTACTCTCTTCTCTCATTAATTAAGTCTACCTTGTTGACTTTGAATATATGATAGAAATATAATCCCGGAGACTTGTTATTTATGTATATGTATAAATGGATAAAGGAAGGAAGGGATGGATGAATGGAAGGGTGGAAGGGTAGATGTATGGGGTATGACGGAGTAGAGTAACTAACTCGTCTTGTTCCTCTAGCAACCGAATAGGTGTCGACGTCGACGCATTAGTCGAATCACGGTTCCCGGGTGCGGGTGCGGAGGTCGTGTATGGGAGTGGGAGTGCTGCTTCTCTTCTTTCCTTCTTCCCTTCTTCCCTCTTTCCTTCTTCCCTCTTTCGGCGGGCAGAAGACGGACTCTCACCTGTACGCGGGGCCTGCTACGAACCTAGAGTTGCAATACTACTCTAGAGCCGACGAGAGACGCATTATAGGAGGTGGAAGAGGGTATTACGGTGTGGCGGAGGGTAATGGATTACGACCTTTGCTTGGGCGAAATGCTATGGTGTTTCGGCGGTTTCTCTAGGGAATAATCCCGCCATTGGCACATACGGTATTTTGGAGCTTCGGATCGCCCGGGAAACACGAAACTATATCGCATATACTCGATTTTACTTCCTATACCTAGGGCCGCTTCCCTAGGCATTTAGGCGCGATAGGGGTTACGGACTGTAGCTCGCGTCACGGACACTGTGGCTTCAACACCCGAGAAAAGCTACTACCTACAAATATATTCTCCTTCCTCCTTCCTTCCTACTTCGAATACTACGATATATATAGCGGATAATTGGCGGGGAGAGGGTAGAGGGAGAGGTGGAGGAGTGAGGGTACCCCTTTTAGGAGCTTTTAGGCCTGCGATACCGTTCCCGAGGATATCTAGGCCTCCCTTAAGACAGCGCGATATATAGAGGAATAGTATGAGGAGTCGGAAGGCGGGGAGAGGGGGGGCTTATATTTGGAGGGAGAGAACTTGTATAGATACTACTACCTATCTTAGATTCTTTAATCTAGGGTAGTACCATATCTACTTAAAATGCTCTAGTGGTCCATCCTAATTAGAGTGGAAGGTCATAGATATATAGTCTTTTAGCTACGCGTAAGCATAAACTGCTTTCTAGGGTCTATAAGGGAATTGAGACACCGCGGGATCAGGGACCCGGGACTATATATAGAGGGAAGTCTTTTTCCCCTTATGGTTTTAGCTCTCTATATATAGGACTTTGTATATAAAATCCTTAGCTTAGCATAACCCTATACCCCTAGGGAGGTCCCCGAGTATGCCTATACTCCGGTCGTAAATCACTATTATCATCATTATCATCATTATCATTCTTCCCTCTTTCCTTTATTAGTTTTGGAAAAAGGGGGGAAAAGGAGAAGAAAAAAGAAAAAAGCTAAGCACGCATACAGCATCCCCGCTCGAAGGAGGTGGTGTTACAAAAAACGGACAAACTACTAAAGCGAGGGATTTTGAGGGCGCTTGAGGGGAGGGTGATGGGATTGTTAGGTGAGTAGTGTTTTTTTGTTTGTTTGATAAGTGTTGAAGGGGAATGGGGAGGGGGAGGGGTGAGTGGAATATAAGCGAAATAAGGAAGGAAGGAAGGGAAATTTGTTGATGATTATGGGATTGATAGATAGGGGGTATTCGTGATGGTGCTGTGAGGGTTGTTGGTGGGAAGTGAAAGGTATGATGTATAGGGGGAGAAAGGGGGGGAGAAGAGGAGAGAAAGGGGGAGAGAAAGGGGGAGAGAAAGGGGAAGAGGGATATTGGAATGATGTGTTATTTATAGGTTACTTTGCCATTGATTGTAGGTATCTTGTATCTGTGTTTTTATTGCTTGCTCGGTGAAGAGAAATATATACATCGAAAGACTAAAGCTCACATCACTTTCCCTGTACAAGTGCCCCCTCCTTCCTATAACATTACATCATATCTATATTGTCTTCCGCAGAAGCAACTTCATCATCCATTCATAGCAAATGCCTCTCCGGCCGACTTGTAGTGTTGTCGGACTTTAAGCTCTTCGTTGATTTCCTTTCCTCTCCTTTTTTGGCTTTTGGATTCTCGACAAACATCCATCTCACAACACCCCATTCATGCGTAGAACCAATACTCAGCAGCATACTGCACAATCTCCGTCCCAGCCGCCGTACAAGCAGGAGCCATCCCACCCGCCGTAACAACCCTATACACGAAGCTCACCCCCTCACTAACATACGGCGCAGGCTTCGCAGTCAACGACAGCCAATCCACGGCGCCCGTCCCCGCCGGCCCCTTGCTAGAATCCGCCGGCGCCTTGACATCGCCCGTCTTGGCACCGAAGAGGATCTTGCTGGCAGCCGTCAGGTTGAACGTCGGCGTCCCGGAAGCGTCGAAGTAGTGGTGTCCCAGTACGCTGAGGGCCCCGGAGCTGGTGGTCATGGAGCCCGTTGGCACGGCTTGGTTCACGGCTGCCGGGGGGATGGCGTGTAAGGTGCTTATGTTGGCGTATGCGAGGGAGGTGGCGTCGAAGAGCATTGCGATTGCGCCGGTTGCGCTGGAGTTGGCGCCGGCTGCTGCGCAGGTATAATTCTGGGTACCCCGGCCAACTGCGACATACGACAATTTCAGCGCGGTGGATGGTAAATCTGGTGTATCTGGGCGGCTTGTTAGATGTGTCTGGGAAGTGGAGGCTGTGGGGGTCAAACTTACTACCGCTGGTGGGGATGGTGGGAGCTGCTCCTGTTGATGTGGCGTTCGCTGCTGTTGCCGTGGCAGTCTTGCAGGTTAAGCTTGCAAGTGCTGGGGGACCGATTGGAGAGGCTGTAGCCAGGTTGAGGAGACTTGCGAGCGCGAGGCTCTTGAGGATGGTGGACATTGAAGGCATCTTGAGGTAGGTGGGTTGTATTGACTTGGGAAGACGAAGTCTCGAGAAGTGTCTTGTTGGAGGAGAAGAAGGTGCTCTTGAAAAGACCAAGATTGAATGCGAGACTGTGAGCGCGAGATGGTGAGATTGAGATGGAGATGTACAATAATTCTCTGGTGTGGTAAGTGCAACGTTGACCGTATGAATTGCCGCCGGAATAGATGAAAGCAAATTAGAGTTGTACAACCAGTCGAACAAACTCTCGAGGAAGGAAGAGACGCGACGTATTAAGAGGAAAGGTATAAGGGAGATGCTTGGGATTGGTGAAGTGTGAATGTGAGGAGATGCATTTCATCAATGAGGGACAGCTTCATCTTATACTTCCTCTGCAATCCGACTTCAAATGCAGAGGTACCACCATACCCATGTGTCTCGACCGGCTGCAAGGCCCAAATATCCCTGCTGTACTGCTCGACCTAGATTGATCCTTGGAGGAAAGCACCTTGCTCCCTCGCACTGTACTACAGTCCGTACGCACTCGAAAAATCAATTTAATATGATGCTAAAATTGCACACACCACCCTGCTTCTTGCCCTGCACCTGCATACGGAGAAGGCTTAACGGTTAGTCCAACACGCGCTAAGGTAGGAGTAAGGCGCCCTCCCGTTGGTGTATGAGCAGGGGAGGGGAGGGGTTCATCGCGCCTCTCAGCCAATTTTACACTGACCACCATCCTTCTTGGGACGTGTACAGTACATGTAGGACGAGGTAAACGCCACCGAAAACACGGATAAACATAGAACGGCCGCTAAGGAAAGGAAGTGTAAGGCCTGATCAAGGACGGTCAAGCGTGGTGTGGTGGCGCATCTCCCCTCACCTCGCGGGCTCTAATAAACGCAGAAATACTCGCACTGCCGTACCCGCGGCAATTCTTCAATAGAATACGCACGCGAGAATAACATCAGCGTTAGACGGTTAGAGTAAGAGCCGATTTGGATGCGTAGCGCGGTCTATTACCATACACTTGCACATGATAGAAACTCTTCCTCTGTATAGAAATTTATCGAAAGCTGTTTTCATCCAAACTACCACACCCCCACTACTAGGTCCAGTCTCGTCTGAAGCATTGAGCCGTAGGGTTTTTGTGGATCTGGTTCTGGATGAGGATCCTTGCCATCAATTCTCCCGGTGCACACACCTGGCCATGGCTTCTGTGCCTGGATTATTCCAGCGCACCTCCCCTGAAAACACACCCATTTTTGTGTGCGATCCGGGCGTTGTGTGCCATGCTCGTCTGTTCTTCAGCTGTGCGACTCGTCCTCGTCCTCGTCCTGCGCTGCAATCCTCTCAGGAGGCAGGCCTTGGAGGTACGGTGCGTTTGTTTCTTCTCCTCGCTCGTCCTCGTCTAAACATTTGGTTTCGTTTCGTTTCGATCATCACCTCAAACGCGCATCGCGTTTGATGTTCAAACATCAGATGAGCACGGTACTGTAGATTATTCTACTTACTGTCTGTGCAAACATTCAAACACGATCCTTCCAACACTTGCTATCTTATCTCCCGTCTCAAGACTTTTGACATCATGTTGGTGTTCCAAAACACAGCTCGTGCGTACTCGGCTCGTGCTCGTGCTCGTGCTCGTGGTGGGGTACCCCAACTAGACATTCCTCCGTACTCCATAGTTCAGGAGAAGGTTTATCTGGTTCTTAGAAGCCATTCCCAACTTCCAGGAGAACGGTTCAATCGTTTGAAGTCATGTTTCTGATGACTGCTCGTCGGTATCTTTCAAAACATCACCGAATCCCTAGCCTAGCCTGCCTGTCGTTCCAACATTAATCCCCAGGTTTGGGCTGACCTATCTAAGCAATTATGCTCGATCAGGCACGTCCCATTATCATTATCTGATAGCGATGCGATGAGAAAGAATACTCCGTATCGGCAATATCAGAGTCAGTCGTCAGCATCTCCCATCAATAAAAAGCTTTATTCCTGTAATATCCATCCAGCCATTCCAATTTCCCCTCTGTACCCAATATGAGGTACATACAGCAGTAAGAGATTACCTAGGCGCGGGCACCATTCATTCATTGACACCTCACCTCACCTCACCAATATTGCAACTCAACTCAACTCCACAGAGCCTCCTTCCTCCTTCCTCCTTCCTCTCCCCAGAACATTTTCATTTCATTTCAAGAAAACTCCATCTCCATCTCCATCATTTCATCCATCGATTTTTCTTACCATCCCATCCCCATCTTAGACGAAAAGCCGTACCTGGTGCCCCGCTTCGTCCGCTTCCTGCCCTGTCCTGTCCTGTTTGTTAGCCATGTGCATGTACCTCTCCTCTTCTCTGTTCTGTCTCGGATCTTACTCCGTAGAAGCCCAGCCCGGCCCCCGTCCGTGCTTAATTTACTGTACGTACTGCACTGCATGCAAATTAAAAAGCAAGCAAATTTATCAACTTTACAGTACTGGGCACTTCCCTGTTTATTTCTATTTCCATACAAATTAGTATCAATTTATTTTCTCGCCTCTCGCCTCTCGCCTACTCGGTGGCGAACGGACGCGCTCTAAAAAAGTTGGTTCCTAATATAGAAATACGGTACTACCTCGATAAGTTATGGCGCTTGTTTTTTTTCATTTTTCATTTCTAACTTCGGATTCTATCATTCTACAGTAACTTTCACACGTCCGTCTGTCTGTCTGTCTGTCACTTCTTACTCGTAGCTGATATCAAATCAGTAAAGATCTTTTCCCGTCTCTGTTTTACCGCTTACTCCGTACAACTCCCTACAATTCCCCCAACCAAAGAACATGGCATGGCTACTACTAACTTACTGCGACGCTACTCAATCATAGCCACGGCGACAGAAGGCGCGAAACGATACGGAGTATAGCGCTTGCTGTTATTGACGATCTCTGGGATATCTCAATCAAGCGCCTCAATTCTTCACCGAGGAGGTTTCCCTTCCTATGCGACTGTACCCGATACTTCGTACCAAAACTTCTCTCTCTCTCACACACACAAAAAAAACCCAAAAAACAAAAAAGGGAATAAGCGCTATTGCTACCGCTATTAAGCGACATCTCCAACATATAAGCAACTCTCAATTATTAACCAACGCTTCCTTGCTTCCTTGCTTCCTTACTTCCTTACTTCCTTACTTCATTCCCTGGAATAAGCGCTCCCTCTTCCCTTCCATAGCCCCAGCCCCATCCCATCCATCTCACAACGCCTAGGTAAGCGCCGACTTTATGTACCGGTAGATGTAAATATAAATGTGGAGATGAACAAATACCAAATACCCACCTACCTACCTACCTACCTACCTACCTACCTCTACCCTACCTACAGTAAATAGCTCAATACCCTTCTTCCCGCGACCTCGTGTAGAGGTTTGGGACAGGAAACACGTATAAGTAAGATGCAAAGCTAACCTCGCCTCGCCTGGGCGGCGTTTCTTCAAATTCTTCTTTCATCTAAGAAGACTTGTGTGTATTAAGGTAGTTACAGTAGTACTGGTGGTAGATGCGTATTCGAGGCTCGGTGTGGAGAAGAGGAGTGTGGGGGTGGCTGCTTGACTTGAGGGCTCTGGCTAAGGTAGCTAGATGTTGGGTGTGGTGTGGTGTGGTGTGGTGTGGGAAGGGAGTGAGGCAGTGGTTTGTTGGTTGTAGGGATATGGTACTTGGCTTTTGGATTTGAGTAGAGTAGAGCAGAGCAGAGCAGAGCGGCGGTAAGAACACAAGATGAAGGATTCGGGTTCTACCTTTCGAGGAAAGCTAGACAAAGTTGGGTTTCTCGCAGCTATGAGCCTGATGAGGGGAAGTTCGATTCGTACCTTGATCACGAAATCTGCGCACGAGAAAGATACAGAAAAGTGCGTGGTTCATCTTACTGTACACACTCTTCTATGAGTGAAAAGCGGAGTATTAAATACATGTATAACGGTGTTTCATGCAGTCTTGCAACCCCACTGCCAATTTGTAGCCGTAGCATCCATCGTGGCTCTTTGTGTATCTCAAAAAGCCTCGGTGCTCAAATCAAAACACCCTCCCCCGCTGCACACCTCCACTTATCGCATACCGCCACCGAATCCACCACTCATGCCCTGCAGTCTGTTGGCGAGCTGGGGATACTTTTCTTGAACTTCTAGCTGGGTGCGCGTGGCTTCGGCATATGAAAGCGCATTGACAATTTCCCCCTCGGTTCGCGAGAGCTCGGCGGCTCGCTCGAAATATGTCAACGCCTCTGTTACCTTGCCTTGCTGCAGTAATAATTGAGCCATAGTGGCAACGGCAATGTCGCACTCGGGATCGACTACTTATGGTTAGCAATTTATTGAACAATATATTGAGGAGCACATACTGATAAGCGCTTTCTGGCAAAGCTTCTCGGCCTCGGCGAAGTCTTGTTTCCATTGGAAAAGAGCAAGAGCTTTGTTGATAAGAGGGAGGACGTTCATTCCTAGAGGCTTGGTCTGCTTCTCCATTTCCACTGCTGTCTCAAACTTCTCAATTGCTTCTTGGTACTTTTGCTGATCTAACAAAAGCTCTCCATAGTAGTTGTAGACATCTGGCACTTTGTCGAAGTTCTTAATGCATCTGCGGAACGTCGCCATTGATGATGCAATCGATCCCATCTTGTATTGCGTAACACCGAGCTGGATGTGAGAGAAGATAAAGTCCCGGTCGATGTCGATGGACTTCTGGTAGTCTTTTGCGGCATCTGCCCACTCGCCGAGGATGAAGTGGAGCTGGGCACGGTGGTAGTAAATATCAGGGTCTTCGCTGTTTTGTTCCATGGCCTTTTCGAAATCATCTGCAGCGGCGTCCTTGTTGCCTATTGAAACGTTAGCAGGGCCAATATAGTACATGATTTTACCAACCTATTTCCAGATGCATGCTTGCACGCTTGATGTAACTTTGAGTCAAGGAGGGCTGGAGATCGAGACTCTTGGTCAGATCAGCCAATGCATCAAGGTTGTCACCACGAAGGTATCTGAATGTTCCGCGCATATTGTATGCGAAGGCTTCGAGATCTCCAAGTTCGTTCAATTGCAAAGCTCTGTCAAAGGCAGCTGCCGCCTCTTCGTATCCATCAGCAGTCTTCGAATCCATTGAGCGCAGTCCATGTTGCAATTGTCCTTTGCCAGTAGATTCTGACAACTCCTCACTCTCTTCCAATCCTGCAGGGGCCGGTCGAGCCCGGAAACTTTGAAGGTAATTTGTGACAAACGATGAGCTGGGAAGTTTCTTGTCCTTGGTCGTAAGGATGACTTTCGCCTTGGCCTCGGCCACCTTCTTCAGCAATCGCTCTACAGCTAGGGCACTGGACTCGTTTCGGAAGCCATCAATAATACAGCTTGCCGTAAAGTCAAGGAGCGCTTCGCTGAACTTCTCGAGATGCTCGTATGCATGAGCTCGTCGGTTTAAAGCCTTGACGTATTCATTATCGAGGTTGATGGCAGCGGTTGTGTCCTCAATAACCTTCTCCCATTGTGAAAGAGCATTGTAGCATGCGGCTCTGTTAGAGTAGAAGATAGGATCCGGTTTGCAGATGATAGCCTTTCCGTAGAGATCGATAGCCTTGTTGTAGTCTTTACTCCCATAAGCAGTGTTCCCCGCAGCCTTCAATTTTCCAGCATAGTCTTTTCGTTGTTGTTCGGAAAGGCTTCCAACTGTTGTCTCGTCAACTTCGGGAAGCTCATCCACCGTCTCGACAGTTGGCGTCTTTGGTTTGGTCTCTGCAGTTCCTTTCTCTAAATCGGCCTTCTTCTCTTCGTCCTTCTTCCTTCGCTTCTCTTTCTTTGATTTCTTTGGTGTACTGGCTGTGGTGGTACTCTATTAATATTTGTTAGCTAAACATAGCCTGACAATCTAGGGACAACTCGGTCCTCATACCGAATCCGTTAGATAGTATGCAACACCAGCTCCTGTGACAACCACTGCAACACCTGCAATTGTGTAAACAACGGCCTTGTTCTCCGATGCCCAGGTTGATATGCGGTCCCAAACTGAATTCGGGGGTGTTGACGACGCGAAGTCTGGGGGCGCCTTCCCAACGGGGGGGATTGGGCTTTGGTTAGACATGTGGATGTGAAGAAAATGAGGTATTAAGAGAAGGTAAAGAGCAATTAATATGAAAAGAAACAAATACTCGATAGACGGCGCTGACAGACTCGTTGATGATGGAAATGCAAGCTGCCTGCTTGGAAAAGTAAAAAAGATTCGCGACGTATGGCAGAGCACAGCACAGCACAGCTCCAAAAAGTCATCCCGTCACCGCCGCTGATTGGTCGTGCACATAGCATTATCCATTTATCAAGACACACCTCGGTTGAATGACTAATAAAGCGTTTATTCCACTCCGGTCCGGTATGTACCTATTCACGGAATCTCTCGACTCCTTTATGAATGGTCAAGTCGTTCAATCTATTTAACCTACAGTAAGATAACACCCTCCAGCTCACCCTGTTTAATCTGATCCGAGTCCTGGAATAGAGACGTTCTTTCTTGGAGCCGAGCTTTTAAATACATACTCTTCGCTGGCCTAGTCTCTCCGGGCTTTTATATTTGTGAGGCCTTGCTTTCTATATATGTTATCTTCCTCTTATCCTACCTAGGTATTCCTTTCAAACTTGACCTGGATTTACAACTACGGTGTACTTTCTCGAAAAACTTGAACACCCTCAGAGTCACGTACATCGTAACCTGGCGTGCTTCTTTCGTTCTAAAGCTGTAGTTGTCATATATGCTAGAGCATAAGACGTACTGACATGCCTCGCATTCAGCTCACAAAATGGCGGAACCAGACTTCCAGCTTTTCTCCTCTCTGCGCTACGATCCGTTGCTCACCCCACTCTCCATCAACACCGAGACATGGGATGGCGAAATCAAACATCCCAGCCCTTTTTATATGCTCCCGTATCACCGAGACCGCTTGTTGCAAGCCGCTGAGCATTTCGGCTGGACAGTTGCCGCAGATGTTATTCGTGGCCCCGGTGGCTTCACTCACCTTCTCAAGAAACTTACCGAGACCGTTGAGACCCAATTTACCAAGCCCGTAAGGATTCGGGTATTGCTGAGCAAAGATGGCACGATCACCGTCGAGCC
Source organism: Lachnellula arida (assembly GCA_007821475.1). Taxonomy (NCBI): domain Eukaryota; kingdom Fungi; phylum Ascomycota; class Leotiomycetes; order Helotiales; family Lachnaceae; genus Lachnellula; species Lachnellula arida. Next base: position 32,455 of record QGMF01000015.1, on the reverse strand, counting down.
ATCGCCTACGCCGGAATCTAGTAAGGAAGCACTATACCCTCAGAGACTCCCACCACCAAAGTCTGCGAGCAAAATGAAAGTCAGCCCCTTGACAGGCGGAGCATTAGAACTCGGGGATGGCGATAGTGTTCGTGGTGATCCTCCCATAGAACAACCGTTTGAGGTGATCCCTGATACCGTGAAAACGACGCCGTCTCCTTACACGTCGTACAAGACCACAAGTCGAGACATGTATACGAATGGTCGGCAAAGGGTTGGAATCAAGGATTTAACGGCCAGGCAGGAGGTTTTGCTTGTGAGTGACAGTGGGGAGATTATGGAAGGGAGCTTGACGAGTGTGTATTTTTGGAGGGATGGGAGATGGACGACTCCAAACGTGGCGAGTGGTGGTCAAATTGGCACTACGAGACGATGGGCGCTTGAAAAGGGGTATATTGGTTTCCCTACCTGCCTTCAAAAGGTTATGGCTGATTTGAAACTAGATTTTGCGTTGAAGGTGTGGTGAAGATCGACTCTCTAGCTGATGGTGAAGAATGCTGGATTAGCAACGGTGTCAAGGGCTTCCTGTTTGGAAAGGTCAAGCTCTTATAGATGATTCTACGATAACAGTAAGGCTCGAACAGTTTCTTTTGGATGCTGAAAGTAGTTTGGCTACACCTCTTTTCTGACGACAATATTTGATAATTTGGGCTGTGTATGTGTCACGAGAGTCGGGAGACTCGAGGGAAGTCCTATGAGGCTCGTTCTAGCAACCAGACTGAGTCTCTGGAATTCTCTCACAGCTCGTGAAGTTTCTCGGTTTCTCGGAGTTCCTCTCAAGCCCGAGACTGTCAAGTCATCTGCCGCACAAAGCAGACGCGCTAGACACCCTTTGCTTCATCGTCACTGTACGGCCCCAAGAAGAGTGAAGCATATAAATTGAGCCGGGGAATAAATACACTCGAAGAAAGCTGTCAGATGAAAGAATATCCAAGTCCGATACAGGTATCAAATTTTAACACCATGGGGTAGTGTCCTTCGTGTGAAACAAAACTAAAATCCACGGAGTCCCGGTCAGCTTTCTTTTCGCGTACAACTTTTCCACCCCTTTCTTTTGGCGATTTCATAATCTAGTACCGGTAGTCTCGGCGCTTTAACCCCTGAATTCTAAGATTCGTTGTTATGTTGTTTCCTTGGACTTTGAGAGGTTTTACTGCTGATACATAGAGTATAGAAACAAAGTTAACTCCATGGGATTAAACAAGAGGCAATGAGAAGCATCTGTGTTTAAAGGTGTTCAAAGGTGCATGGAGTGCTGCAGGTTACGGACTTTTGACATTCACATCAAGTTTCCTCAACTTTCACGAAATAGGCCTTACAAAAGACGCAGAATTCCCAGATATCGTACCTCTCTGGATCAACGGGACCGACCCCCCTCTCGACAAATCATCTTTGATCGACGTCGTTTCCTCCACCTCAAACAAGGTCGTCTATCGCGCTCAAAGTGCTAGCACAGAAGATGTCCAAGCTGCTGCCGACACAACCTACTCGTCCTTCGCCACCTAGAGAAAGACCTTCCATGTCTTCCGAAGAACCCTGCTCCTTCGCGTCGCCGACATCTACGAGCACCGTGCCGCTGTGCTCACCTGTACCAAATGCTCGAGACATCATGCACAGAACAATATACCCGCTTCAACATCAAGCTCGCCTGCCAACAGTGCGAGAATTCGACGCTGCATTATCTGGTACGCTCTCAGGAGAGATCCCACCGCTTGAATCTAACGGCTACGGACTTGTCTTCAATCAACCTATTGGGCCGGTCTTGATCATCCCGTCTTGGAATAGCATTATATTATCGACCCGTGGCGTCTCGGCTGCTCTTGCAGCAGGTTGTACGGTTGTCTTGAAGCGTCGGAGCTTTGTCCCCGGATACATCACGCGGGTGTCGAGGCTTTCGAAGAAGCTGGTCTTCCCCACGGTTGTCTGAATCAGGTCCAAGGCAGCCGCTCAGGGCAGCAGCCGTGACCGAAATTGACCGCACATCCTGCAATCCGAAAGATTGATTTCATCGGCAGCGCAGCGGTTGAAAGAATCATTGGGCAAGTAGCGGCGAGATATCTCAAGCCGGTGCTGATGGAGCTAGGTAGGAAGAGTCCCGCTATAGTTCTCAAACACGCAGACTTGGCTTCCGCCGCTCGTCTTTGTGCCTTTGGTGCATTTTTACATCATGGACAAATCTGCTTTTCGACCGAACGCATTATCGTGGAAGAGAGTGTAGCAAGAGACTTTACGAGTCTGCTTGTAGCCGAAGTTTCCACTCGGTACAGTGGCAGTGCTGACCATGCCGTGAGTGAGAGCATTGCAAACCATGCTCACGGTCTCCTCAACCAAGCCCAAGATGGAGGAGCGACGTCTCTTGCTGGCGATAATTCATTCAACGACAATACGAGTGTCTCACTCCAGCCTACCATGATTTCAGACATCAAAGATTCCGACACGATACGAGACGAAAAGACTTTTGATCCTTCGGCAACGCTTGACACCGTACGGCGGGGTAGAGAAGAAGCTGTAGAGCTCGCCAATTCCTCTGTCTAAGGACTAAATGCCACAATCCACACCGAATATGCTTTCAGCACTGCATATGGCGGAGGATTTAGAATATGGTCAAGTGCATGTCAATGCAGCGACCGTGTATGACCATGACACCCTCCCCATCAGCGGTACCAAGTCCAGTGGCTGGGGGAGTAATAATGGTAAATACGGCATTGCGGGTTTTTTGGTTCGGAAGACTGTCACCTTGCATCAACCGGATGCTCCTTTGCCCTTCGGATCTTAAGCCGAGAAGGAATATATGTATAGTTAGCTACACTCAGACTGCTTCGCAATATCTGTACATTTTCCGTAGTTTGAGTTTTAAAGAATCCCTGGTTCTGGGACCGTGAAGGTTCCCGTATCTATCACGGTCGAACGCCATCTAATCGACGTTGTGAAAGTGAAATTAAACTTTACCAAGTATTATCAATTCCTGCAATCTCATTCCCACCTAAAATGTTTTCCAAAGCCAACCCTCATCTATTAGAATCATCTGCTATGTATTACAAGTGAATAGATAACCCTAACACTCTACCTCCATTTTAACCTCCACCACCAACCCTATAGTATATAAAAAAAATTCTATACTAACACATTCCCTCACCACTTTCTCCTCAACACAAAATCTAAGGAATCCTGGAATTCAAGTAGCGCTTGAAAAATAGCAGTGCAGCATAGTTTATCATAACACCTTAAACATCTATATACCTACCTATTCACTAGCAACCGCCACAGCAGCATGACTTAAATACAATACAAAACACCAATTGACCGAACGAACAAACTTCCCACCGAACGGTGAAATACTTGACAGCAACTTAAACGCAACATTCAATCTAAACTTAAACTATATACAACGTACAATATCATCGCAATCACGCACAGTTCTTGAATACACTACCTGATAGCTAGTTAGTAGAATTACTAATAATGCGTACCTTATATCAGGAGACATTCTCAGTGCCAGGAGCATAAAGTGGCTTTGCCCTCTTATATGTAACATAACCACCACTGGGAAGTACAGTGCGTGTTGTATGAGTTTTATACCGCGTGACCGCCTCTCACTTCAAGCCAGGCATTATCATAGTGAATCGGCGATTGTAGAGATAACTTTGCACCGCTATGATGCATACATATACCTGAGGTTGAAACGCAATTACCCGACCGAGTTCGAAAGAGCTTTGAAAGTATATAAAAAGCCCAGCTCACCACAATTCCCAAGAGCAATTATGCAAGAACCTCTTTTCGAGCTGTACAACATATGACCGGAGTCTAGAAAGTTCACGTCCGCTAGGCATGGCATTTTCCCAGTTGAATTCTATAATCACTGCCTACCTAGGTAACATTATACTATCATTTTGAGATAAATAGCATCAAACACAAAACAAAACCATCGACTGAATGAACGAAAAACCCCGACAGTAAAAAGCACTTGACAACAACTCAATTAATTCAATCAACCTAACTTAACTCACCAACTCATTTCTATTGCACGCCTAAGCACACATACATATAAAAGACGTATTTTGCCATCAGTTTAAAGATCAAAGAATGGTGAATCAGGTCTGGAAAGCACGGACTAACCAGGGTTTGATCCTGTTCACAAGGTTTGTTGGGTATTTCGATACTCCATCATAGTTGGAAAGATAGGAAGGTACATATAGGGAGGGCTTGGACGTTTGTTGCATGCCTGGCAGGCTATTGGAAAGGAAAGTGAAATTTGTTTCCGAGCTTCTGTAGCTATAGCTGTAGGTGAACGGAAATGGAAATGCGTGTCGTCCGGAGTAGAATATGAAAGTCTAATTAAGGAACTTATGGAGGATTGAAAACATGAAGATGAGGGAAGCATTTCCCCTTCCTGTTGTGGAAACGGTGTGAGTAAGGCATATCACGATCAGCACTTGCTACGTCAAAATGAAGAATGTCTCGCATTTGAAGTATATTCATAGTTGACGAGTTCATCACAGTTCATCACATCTCCGACTATCTCGATAAAATCTGTTCATAATTTTTGTCTAGAAGCTCCATCGCTAATGTGTTTTGATGATACACCTAAACATGCAAAGCCAAATCCTTCCATCCATGCCTACCCCCTCCCAACCATGCAAGACGCCAAAGCAATCGCTCCGACTTGTGTAGTAGAAGAAGTTCTTATCTAGAATACAATGTAAAAGGAAGTAGTTGTCACGGGTATCCACTGAACGCCGCGGACAGAATATGACAAGAGATGTGTTTTTTCGAGGTACCGACTCGACGTGGTCAGGCTTAATCATGGAGGTAGGTGCATTTGGCACCCTTAGCACATTTTCCCTCTTGGAAGAAACGACAAGGCTTCTTCTTCCCCTTGTATTCTCCATTTTCGTCAAAGATCGCGGTATTTCGTGGAGGATCGGCGTTGAATTCCTTCATCTCGTAACCACGCTGCTTTGCTTTGAAGCCCTTATTCGACTTTGGGGGTTGGTTTTCATTCCAAGCATCATTCCGTCTCGGTGGTTCCGGCTGCGGGGCATATGCCTGGGCTTGTGCCAGAGCCTGAGCTTGAGCAGCAGCTGCTGCGTCGACCCATTGTTGATAATCGTATTGTTGTTGCCCCGAGCCGTTACCGCTGTTGGCGTAGCTAGCGTAAAGTGCTTGCATTTGTTGACTCATATCGAACATAGGCGCCGCGGCGGACATGTTTGGAGGGGGTGGTTGATAAGGCTGAGTCGGCATCTGTTGTAGAGATTGAGCAGGCAGCATTGGCGGTGGTTGAAATTGATCATTGTCAGGCTGCCTATTCTCCTTGCCTGCATTATCCCTCTTATAACCATTCCACCAAACAGCTCTCTGGCCTTCATTCATCATCCAATCCGGTGGTTCGTTGGCAGGATAAGGCTTGCCCTTCAAAGACTTGACAATGCGCTCGAGGTTTTCCAGAGCTTGAGCATCCATGGTTTGCCCGGTACTTTGATTGTAAGATTCGGCGGGCTGCTGCAATGACTGACTAGGCCCTCCAAGCTGTTGAAGGATTGAATTGATGTTTGGCGAAGGTGAATTTGAGAATGCATGTCCAACACCGCGGGCCCTATTCTCAGCTTCCAAACGTCTCATGGAAATTTGATGTGCTTGGTATGGACCGTGATGTTCGATCTCTTGTAGCCGTTGGGCTAACCAAGGAGTAGTCGGTGGTTGGAGTTGGCTTTCCTTTGGGATATCTTCAGCACCATCAGTCTGTGAAGGCGCAGGAGGAGGCTCTTTTGGCGAGGTCGGAATATCGTCGGGATCAGCATATATAGCCATAAGCTCCAAAGCTTCACGTCGTTCTTGTACTTGTTGTTCGGGTGTTGTAAAAGTAAGCTCTCCACCGCGAGTAATATATTTTGGCCCAAAAGTAGTGTTCTTTTCCACACCACTAAAGTCAATCGGGATCAGTGCTGGATATGGTTTATCCTCCCAATCGCCCTGATTATCATCATCCTCGTCCAGTGTCTCCGAGACGCGCCTCTTGTGCATCATACCCTCGCTACGATCGTCGTGAGCGTCGCGAACAAGCATATCGTCTTGTCGCCCTTCATCTTCTGCTTGCTCATGCTTGAAAAGTTTGACCTGGGCCAACTCTGCTCCTTCCTTGAACTTCACCCTCAAGTGACGCCTGCTCTCCTTTCTCTCGCGTCGGGCTTTCTCTTCAGGGGTCTCGGGTGCTCGAGGTGGTGCCTCGGGGGCCCTGGGCGGTTCGGGGGGCTTGGCGATACTTGCTAGAAGTGCACCTAGTTTTGATTCTTGAGGAGGAGAAGCGTCTCGCTTTCTGGAAACAGGTTTTGGTGCAGGTTTGGAGGATATGCCAAGTAGATTGTTTCGCTTGGGAATTGGTTTCGAGGACGGAGTACCAGAAGCATCAGAGGCAAATTTCTTAGTTGGCTTCCCGTTTGTTCCATCGCCATCATGTGGTCTCTTTCCGGGGTTTCCAAACGCGCCTTTATTAGCGTCTGCAGTACGTTGTTTGGCAAGCTCAATCTTCTCCAAGATTTTCTTCGATTCGTCAGCCTTGGTTTTCTCCTTCTCGGCTCTCTTCTTGGCATCTGTTGTATTCTTAAGGATGGAGGCAATGTTCTCATTGATGGTTTTATCATTCTTCTTGCTCCAACGTTTCTGGATACTGTCAAATTTGAGTCTCTTCAGCAGATCGTCGGACATTGTTTCGAATTTGGCAAGTAATGCAAACACTGCTCTTGGAAGCTTCCCCAGGTAATCGTCGGTCTTAATGCACTCAATCAAGGTAGTTGTCAGCCCATTCACCAACCTCTGATGTCCTCCTAAGTTCTCTACAACTGGCTTGAAGCCATTCTTGTTAGCAGCATCGATAGCTTGATATAGTTGCTCAAGTAGGACCGCGCGAGCTTGTGTAAGGTTGGCATTGGCCGGTTGAGCAATAATATCAGCCGCGTTGTCTTTCAATTGCGTTCGAAGCGCAATCACAAAATTTCCATACTTCTCAATAGCTGTCTTGACTTCAGCTGGATAGGGGGTATAGCGAGGATCTCTCCAAACGATGCCAGTAGCGTCATAAAATGTAGCCGCAACCACATTAGTTGGGCGCTGTGCTCCACGGATCTAAGGAAAAAGGATGTCAGGTGGTTTGTTCAATTATAGCTGGTGTTAACAAAAGGTAAAAACGGCATGTAGATCGGAGGTTGAGCCTTGTGGATCAGGTCAAGCATTGCGAAGCAACTCAAGCAGCGCCAGGTATTGCACAACGGACGATAATGCAAATGCAACCACTTCGTATTATAAGGAGTGGGGATTTGGCTTACCTCGCTCACATCCTTCAAAGGTATGATGTCCTCCTCGTACTCGGATTCCTCGTCAGAGCTGGATTCCTCCCCGGAAGAGCTTGTTTCTGTTGGCGTAGAGGGATTGCTGGACAATCTTACCCCACTCTCCTCCCGTAGACTACTTAATTTATTTGCTGATCTAGGTCCTTGACTCGTGCCTTTCCATTTGCTTGCATGCTTCGTTTCTTGAGAGGTGCGATCTTTCTTGATGGTTCGCGCTGGTGCAGATGAACCTAAGCGAATGTAAACAATGACGAATTTGGATTTGCAAGGCAGGAGCGAAGCGTATGGACTGTACTTACGGGATATATCAAAACCTGGGACAAGTTCTCGTCCGCTTCTTGGTTTTCGAGGATGGTATTTAGGAAGAGTATCTGCAGGATCACTCGCATTAGTACAAAGACATGTATGAGCGAAAATAATAGGTTTGAATGGGCCCGAGGAGAGACAGAGATGCACTGACTTTTTAAACCTAATGGGACCTGAACCGGCTCGTCCTCAAAGTACACAAATGGGGCATACGACATCTGTGGTCTGGACGAACTGCTCCTCTTGGCCAACAACTCTGGATGGGTAATTCTCAATGGATTCGTAGGTTGGATTTCTCTCTGCTGCTGAACGCGAGCGGCCTTCAATGGGGGTTCTCCATCCATGTTTCTCTTAATCCCCGGTCTGGAATTATTCTGCTGATCGGCAGGAAGTGCTGGATAGGAAATGAGATTACTCGAAGGGCGTTGCACATTGAGATTCTGGGAGACACTATTGAAGTAAAGACCTGGGTGACCTTGCTGCTGATGATTGAAGTTATTGGGACTAGCTGTATTCGCTGACCGGTTGAAGTCAGAGGAGGCAGCACGATTAGTTGGTTGGTTGGTGATTATGCCGTACTGAAGATACTGGGGCGATATCGTTGCATTCGGTGCAGCTGAGAAGGAGCGATCGAGAGGTTGGAACTGGCCAGAACCTTGAAGAGAAGGGTCGACGTGGGTATTGCCAGTTGGGCCAAAGACGTCGGATGGTCTGGCGTGTTGATACTGTGAAGCATACGGAGAGTTGGAATAGGGTATCGAAGGATAAGTAGGCTGTTGCTGAGGTGGAACATTGTACTGATCGAAGGCTGGTTGTTGACTCGCTCCGAAACGTGAATAAAGGTCCTCCTGTGGTTGCTGGGTGTAAAGGAATTGGTCGTCGGGACCTGACCACCCGGTACCATTCATCAACTCATCGTAGCTATTATCCTCCTGGATATAGCCGTGGCCATTGTTCCCATCCATCGTGTTGAACGTGTTAAAAGGGGGTGTTATCACGTGCGTGGATGGAGTTGAGGCAAGGCTGAGGGAGGGCGTGTGTCGAGAGAAAAGGACGAGGTAATTATCGGGAACGAAGGATGGAGTGGATGTGATGGTTTTGGTTGATTGGTTGGTTGGCTAAACGAGAGGATGAATTAGCATCGGCTACTTTCTAATCCCGACTTCCGACAATCTGATTCGACACCTTAGGAAATCGCGCCCAAAGAAAGGACAAATATCAAGGGGTGCCTGCACGCCGCCAGTATGTATGAAAACAAAACAATATTGTATAGTGTAGTGTAGTGTAGTGTAGTGTAGTGTCTTCGAATCGAATAACGTCGCAGCCCAGATTCACGCTTTGCCTGACTTGACCTAGGAAGTTCTGCACTTTTGCTGGCTTAGAGACTTTGTACTCCGTAGGTAGGTGTAGGTACAAAGAACAGAGTCTCTGAGCGCAGCGCAGTACAGAACAACCAGGGTCGAGCGGGCGCCAAAATACAAGCCCTCACCTCACCACACCAAAACCGAACCACACGACCGTAGAACCTGGTCTGGCACTCACCCGCAATGCAGTGCAGTGCAGGGCAGTACAGGCCAGCAAGCACGATCTTTCAGCGATCGGCTTGCCTCTTGCCTCCTGCCTGCTTCAACTCTGTAGGGTACGGGTACAGTACAGTACAGTACAGTACAGTACGGGCAACTTAATTCGTGTGGCCTGTTATAGTGTGTATTGTGGGTATAGTGTGCATTGTATAGAGAACGCGTTCCCCGTCAAGTGCTGGAGCAGAAGCGCGAGCTTATGTCTAGAACAATTTGAGGATTGGATTTGGCTTGTTGCGCACACAGCAGCATGACCACCATTTGACAGGTGGCAATGCGATGCGATGCGACGATTTTGTTGCCTTGCCTTGCCTTTCTTCTTTCCTTCTCACCCTCAAACGGACGAATGTGTGCAATGAAGTGTAGTGTAGTGTAGAACAGTGTAGTGTTAAGGTGTCACCGTACCCTTTTGCTTTTCTAAAGTCAAGCTTTGCTCTGTTCTTCCACGACACGAGCGCCCGTAATCAATCAACCCCTTCAACCCGCTTGCTTCACTTGTGTATTGTTAAGATTCAGGAAATACGATCATTTGTATCTGTTAAGAGTCGTGGCCATGGTGGTTAGATGGATGAGCTGGAGGAGACAATGGATGGAGATGGAGAAAAGGGATGTCGTTGGGAAAGGAGGATGGAATCTCGACGGTCGCGGAAAATGAGGAGAGGGCAAGGGCGAACTGGATGTTGGTACCAGCGCCAGCGGAGGCCAAGTTGTTTGCGCTAAACTAGAATAGTCCTTCAACAGCCTTAGCGTGAATAACACTGGACTGGACTGGACTGGACAGTCTGGACTGCTGGTGTACAGAAACATTCGAAATTCAAAAACTTGATATTGTCCTTTCACTGACTGATGATCTGTCCTGAATACTCAGCCCAAATTAATCCCAACTGAACCTGTCTGGAACTGTGGGAAATTACATGCGACCGTTTCAACAGTCTGGCTGATTTGCAGCCTGCTTCCCTCAGCAACCATGGCGTCCGCTCACAATTCCTTGCGGGATCGCCAGATCAGTATGACTTTATGCCACCTGCGTGATAGTTACTTAAGCTTATACATCTTTAGGATCGATTGAGCGCATGCTAAATCTGAATCACGAACCCGAAGAATCAGCCAATGGCCACGCCGAACAAAGCTCCAGCAATGGCTTAGCTGTCCCCTCGACGCCATTACTGAACTCGGACGGAGATCCAATATGGAAAGTTCTTGTGTTTGACGACTTGGGCCGAGATGTAATCAGTAGTGTATTGAGGGTCAATGATTTGCGAACATGGGGGGTTACGATGCATATGTATGTTTGAAGGAGCTCGAATACTGGCAATACTCAAACAGGATACTGACCAGGTCAGGCACATAGGCTCTGCGCGCCATCCCATCCCAGATGTTCCCGTTCTATATCTAGTCGAGCCTTCGCCCTCAAATCTACATGCGATTACCACCGACCTCTCTCGTGGTCTCTACTCCCCCGCCTACATCAACTTCCTCTCCTCAATACCTAGACCCCTCCTCGAAGACTTTGCAAGACAAACAGCAGAAGCTGGAACATCAGAAAGCATTGCACAATTCTACGATCAATACCTAAACTTCACTGTTGGAGAGCCAGACTTGTTCAGTCTGGGAATGGGACAGGAAAACACATATTGGGCACTGAACAGCGCAAAGACAAAAGATGAGGAATTGGATCACGTAATAGACAGGATCGTGAGCGGGTTATTCAGTGTAATGGTTACTATGGGTGCGCAGCTCCTGGCAATACATGTTCTAGAGCTACTGCTAACCTTTGCTAGCTGTTATGCCCATTATACGCTGCCCGAAAGGCGCGGCGGCTGAAATGATTGCTGCCAAGCTAGACCGAAAACTTCGAGACCATATCTTAAACTCGAAAGATAACTTATTTTCTGCGCCGTCAAACCGACCCTCGACAGCATCAGGAACACCCTCATCGCGGCCCGTCCTTGTCATTTTGGATCGGAATGTAGACTTAATACCCATGCTTTCACATTCATGGACCTACCAGTCGCTTGTACATGATGTATTGAACATGAAGCTCAATCGCATCACTGTCGAGACTCCAGTCGATGAGGAGAACCCTGCGAAGGGTTCGACTAAGAAAGCTTACGATCTCACATCAAATGACTTCTTCTGGAGCAAGAATGCCAGCGTACCTTTCCCACAAGTGGCGGAGGATATTGACGCCGAGTTGATGCGGTACAAGGATGACGCGAACGAAATAACGAAGAAAACAGGAGCTTCATCAATAGAAGATCTTCAAAACGATACCAGTGCTTCGGCGCAACACCTAAAGGCAGCCATCACCCTCCTACCAGAATTAAGGGAACGGAAAGCTGTGCTGGATATGCATATGAACATCTTGGCTGGCTTATTAAACGGTATCAAAAACCGATCGCTGGACAACTTCTTCCAAATGGAAGAACAGATTATGAAACAAACAAAAGCTCAAATCTTGGAAGTTTTGAATGATGAATCGAAGGGCAAAGAGCCTTCAGATAAGTTACGACTGTTCATTATTTGGTTCCTAAGTACCGAACAAGATGTCTCCAGAACAGACATGGAGAAGTTCGAAGAATCTCTCAAGGCAGCTGGTGCAGATACTACCTCCCTCGCATATGTCAAACAGTAAGTCCTCCTTACAAAACCCCTTCTACAAGCACATTCTAATCCTCGCCAAGAGTTCGCGCCACAACCCGCATGACAATGATGACCTCCGCGCCCTCCCAAACCACAACTCAACCCAGCACCGCCAGCACTGAGCTCTTTGGCCGCTTCTCCAGCATCTCCTCCCGCCTAACCTCTTCTCTAAAAGACACCGGCGTCGGCGCGAACTTCGACTCCCTAATCTCTGGCGTGAAGAACTTCCTCCCCGCAAACCGCGATCTCACCGTAACCAAAATCACAGAGTCACTCATGGACCCTGCTTCCGCATCATCCTCCGCTATAGCCAAGACGGAAAACTATCTATATTTCGATCCACGGAGCGCTAATGCGAGGGGTACCATGCCACCTCCTAGCGCAGCGAGGAAGGAAGGGAGTAGTATGCCGGGCGGTATGGGACCGGGTATGGGCGCTACGTTTGGACAGAGACGTCAAGGGTTTAGTGAGGCGGTTGTGTTTACAGTTGGGGGCGGGAGTATGGACGAATATGGGAATTTGCAGGAGTGGGCTAAACGGACTGGGGCTGGGGGGAGTGGAGCTGAGAAGGGCGCGGGGAAGAGGAGGGTTGTGTATGGGAGTACGGAGCTAGTCAATGCGGGGGAGTTTTTGAAGGGCGAGTTGGAGAGATTAGGTGGTGAGGTTGCGGCTTAGCTTGGAGTGAGTGAGTGACTGATCTACCTACATCCTCCTAGAGAGGGAAAAAGTAATAGACAGCATCATGTTGAAGAGGTGTTGATTATCTTCGCTACACCACACTACGCGAGAAGACTTACAATGTTGTGTCTATCCATCGATGTATTCACTACTATATTCACATTCCCACCCATCCTGTGAATACCACCCATCCATCCATGGCCCTCCTCAATTTCCTACATCTCTATAAACCCTCCACTTCCACTTCTATTCCCACTCCACTCCACTCCATACCCACAACTACAAACAACCTCAACCTCAACCTCAATCTCAAGCCAATCCACATCCACCTACATCACCACCTACATCACCACCTACATCACCACCTACATCACCACCTACATCACGGTCACCAACCAAGCCAACCATCAAACCAACTCACCCAACCCAAAAAATGTCCCCCGCAAACCCAAACCCAAACCCAAACCCAAAACGCGAACTCGAATCCCTCACCCCACTCCACCGCTTCTCAACCGCAACAATAGTCCTCAGTACTTGTACGTTACCCCCCCCCCTTCTTCTTCCCTCCAGAAAGCAAAACAACCAGAGAAAACTAACCTACTATTCAAGGTCTCGCTGTATTAGCACTCTTCATAGTATCTTATATCGTGTATCGGAAGATAAAAGCTAGGCGCGAGCGCGTTAGGTTATCAGCTGAGCGGGCGGAGGAGTCGCGGAGGAGGATAAATAATAATAGAGGAGGAGATGGAGGGAGTTGAATGGGATGGGAGGGAGTTGATCTGTGAGAGGATAGGATGGGAGAGGTTTTTGCGTGGAGGTTGGGGGAGGGGGGATTGATATGATGAGACAACTTGTTACTTATACTTCTACTTCTACTCGGTACAAACGTACAAACCTAAAATAAACATTCCTTTGCGCGGTTTTGACGTTCATACATTTATTCACTTTAAATTTCATTACTCTAGACGGGTAGAGTATTTTGCAAGCACAAGTACAACCTAGTTCCAGAAACAATAATGCTTTAGGGGTATATTGTCACTATGTAAGTCCACCAGTAGCTCCATGCCATACCATACCAGACCAGGCGCCCTCGCACTTCATGATATCTCTCTCTCTTGAAACCGAGAAGGAGACAAAGAAGAAGAAGAAGTGGCAAAAAAAACACACGCAAATCCTACACAACAGTTATATAATGATCAAGAAATCCATCCTTCCATCCATTTCATTTCATTTCATCCCCTCGAAAAACATGCATGCGAGAACCCATCATCATCCATCATCAATCACCAATCCGGTTTAACTTTAACCTTATCCTTAACCACCGTAAAAATGTACCTAAACTCCCCTAAACATCCTGACAATCAAAAACCACATGGCGCCAATAAACTTAAACGCACTGAGCCCAGCAACAGACCACAGCACAACAGCCATGTAAATGGTCGATTTCCGCGTCGCGTCTGCGGCTTCTTTCGCAGCGGCGTCTGTCGAAGTGCTGGAAGAAGAAAGGCGCTCTACACCAGCTGTACTCTGCACTGCAGCAACGAGGGCAAAATTGCACACCAGCCAGAAGATAACGACGCGGGAGCGGAAACCCTTGTAGTAATCCTCCTGTTTCTCGCTGGCTGAAATCTCCCGCTTTTCTTCGGGAGCTTTGACTTTGAAGACAGTAAGTTCTTTATCGTACTGCTGATTGAGATCACCGTCATCAGTCGGGATATTGACATCTACTTTGCCACCAGGTTTCAAGGTCGCGGTAGGCAGTTTCTCGGCTTTGTCGTCTCCTTTTGTACCCCAGGTGATGTCGTGGGTGTTGCAGAAGGCATAGACGTTTAGGATATTGATGTAGGAGGGGGTCAGGAGGAGATATTGGATGAAGGAGGTGAACATGTGCCAGGGGTCGAAGAAGAGGAATGAGGCTACAAACCACATTACGTAGGTTGAGGCTAGGGAAACGATGACAGTGTAGAAGACTTGGTTTTTGAACAGGTCGGATATGCTGAATTTGTTATCGTTGTCTTTGAGCTCCGTTGTGATGGATTTGACGGTGATGAATACCGAGGCAAATGTAAGATAGCTGGACATGTTAGTAACTCGACAAACAAAACGGCGGATAGAGGCACTTACAGCATGATGACAACCCAGAAATATACCATAGACATGTAGGCAAAATTTGATCCTTGCGGCCGATTACCCAATGCCAGTATAAAACACGTAAGAAGTGTAAACAAGTACAGCCATTCGAAGACGACACCAAGAATTCTACCAGCGAGACCAAGCAGATTATCCGCACCAAGAGAAACAGTCAAGATGTGGAAAACCAAGAAGAAGTTGCCGATTCCGAACCAAGCGAAGATCATACCGATAGTTTGATATGTAAACTCCACCAAAAACATCAGCTTCCGCAAGAAGCTGTGATCGCTTCGGAATATCTCATAGAAATGTGCTAGAGCGTAAACAGCAGCGAAGAAACTACCATTCAGCCATCTTCGTCTCTGTAAGATAAGTTCGGCCATGGTGTCAGGTACATCTGTTTCTCCAGTTGCAGACTTGACGTATTGAAGAATCCAGTGACAATTCCGCTTCGAAACCAGTTCGAAGCAGAGAATACGATCCTCAGCCAGGTACATGTTGGCGGTGAAAATACCGGCATTGGAACCATGCATCTTCTCTCCGGCAAAGTACTTCTCAAGTGGTCCATTGCCTGCCTTGTCGTTCTGCAGAGCCACATACCGATATGCTGAGAAAGCACCTGGCAAGACCGAAATGAATCCAAAAGCGGACTCGAGTGGTTTGTCAAGAATATTACTCATCTTGTATTCGAAGTTTTGGGTTGCAACCAGCGGATTGATCAGATGCTTTCCACCAACTCCCAACATGGCCTTGATCTCTCCACAAGCTCCAGCGCACATGGGTTCCAAATCAAAAGCTTTCCACAGATGATAAATTGAGTCCTTGCCTGGCTTGGTACCCGCATCGATAAGAACGCAGATGTTCGGGTCCAAAACTCGTCCAAAAGCCTGGAAGAACCATCTGTGGGAATTGATCTTCTTTTGATTCTTTTCTTTGAGACAGAAAAGCATCTGTACTGGCTGTTGCCCCTGGCGAATCTCCACAATGTCCTTCTTGACTGAAATCGAGCATTGTGTAGTATACTCGTAGATGTGTGCTGTCACGTCCTTTTTGTTGACCTGTTGTTTTGCAATGCCATCCTGGTAGACACCCATACCGGCCAAAACAGCTCTTGTTCGCGGATTGATCTTCGCACGACCGTCACTGACCACGCAAACTACAATCTTCTTCCACGCATCTTTTCCCCATGTCTTGCTATCCTTCCGCGAGCACATATACTCGATATTCTTGAAAACACCACTCATTGTCCGCGCAAATAGTACATCGTCTTCATTGTACATGGTAACCACAATGAAAAGCTCAGTGTGCCGGGGCTTTGCAAATAGCTTTTGTCGTAGAGTAAATCGCTCCTCGTAGAACTCGCTAGGATCGCAGGTTGCTGCTGAATATCGCATATGCGTGAACTCATCTCGCTCCGGCGGCTGGGCATGTGGCACCGCGTTCAGAAGTCGTGGTGGGATTGGACAATCAAGCACGAGATTGCCATTGAACAGTTGAACTTCCTTCACCGTCTTGTATCTCTTGAGTCCAGGCCCAGGAATTGGAGTTGCTACAGGCGAAACACCAGATCCTTCATAGTCCTTGTACTCTTCCTCCGGGGCAGTATGAGGATCGGGCCCATAAGCGTTGTCTTGTGCTTGCAGTATTGGGCGGTGGTCATCGTCGTCGAAATAGCCGTCAGGCTGGGACGAGAAGTTAGTCAAAGGGTGTTCTTCGTGTGGAGATGGCTGGTAGGGAGGTTGGTAGTATGCATCGTGGTGTTGTTGGGGATTTAACGCATAGTCTTGGGAGTAATTATGATCGGGATTGAGGGGGTAGTGTTGCTCGTATTCTTCATTATGGCCATATGAATTGTTGATGTTCTCGACCGAATACTACAGCACTCTTGTAAGTTTACATTCTGCTTTCTTCAGCGCAGCAACTTACGGTAGGCTGTGCTGCCAATCTGTCGCTGGGTGTTCCATATCGCTGTGGTCCAGGTCCCATAGGAATCTCTAGATTATGCTGGATCCCAGGTCCTGGAGAGGTAGAGTGCGCTCGATATGGTTGTTGGGGATCCTCCAAGTGGTATCCTTGTTGCGTTGGATTTGGGCGACCCGTCATCTCGTAGTGGTCGTCGTCTGGATGAGGACGATGGTCCGGCTCGTCTATTTGAGGGGAGAGGTTAGAATGTTGTTTACAGGTCTTGGAGTCGCAGACTCTATGCCGACGTCGAAAAAAGCTATGCAGATCCTGTAATATGCAGGAGATGTTTGAACAGAAGTAGTGCGTGTTCCATCGAGGAATCCTCAGTTTGCGCGCCGATCCAAATATACTGGCTGACTAGCTGGTAGAGGAGCAGTGAATGTTGATCGGTTTGATGACATTCCCACCAACATCACAGAAGCGGCGGATGACTGAAAGCAGCTTGGAGAGCTGTGAATATATCCAAGAAATGAAGGACTTACCTAAACGACTGTAAGACATCCTGGTCTGTTATATGTGCTGCACTGGTGGGGTGTTGGAGGAATCCCAGACGGGGGAGGGGGGGCAGAGAGGAATGTCAATGCCAATGCCGCTTGCAGCCTGCGCCGATGATGTTCACGCTACCGGAAGGTTCTTGGTATGGCTGGGATGGATGGTTGTCTTTCTTATTTCCTAAGTTCCTAGTTGGCTGGATTCTCCTTTTTTTCTGGGCGAGCAACAGAATAATGGGATTATGGGAGGCTTCAATGCGCAGGTGACGCTTCAATTCGAGAGGTGTTTCAGGAGATCTCCTGGGCAACAGGCAGGGCAGGGGTCGGGTCGGCTAGCCAGATACTTAAAGTCTAATCCGATGGGATGCGAGTGATTTGGATGCCAAGGCCTGTACCACAGTTTCAGAACAAACGTTCTTCAACTAGCAAACAAGAGGAGAGGAGAGGAAGTTCGTTCAAGAAAACACCAAGAAAGAGGCAGAAGTAGTTCGTTTATGTAATGATTTACGAGCTGATATCACGGCCGCAATCTAGACGGCTTTGAGACATGGGGCTGACTTATCACCACTACGGAGGTACTGTATTTCTCTCCAGCCTTTTCCATTCTCGAAATAGCAGAGAGAGCATGGAACAAATCAGCAAAAGCAAACGACGCCACAGAACACGAATAATCAGCCTCCCCGCATAAACAAGACAAGCCGAGCCACGCCCAGCTGGTGCAGTAGTAGCGCGTCAGCTCAACGTCAAAGATGCGAGGCTGTGTTCGGTACGAGTACGCCGTACTTGTATTATTTCAAGTCTGACAGCTAACTGGCTTTTACCCTAGTATAAATCCTTAAAACCACAAAATAAAATCAATTTCAAAGTAATTTTAAGATTCCTATGTTCAGACCTCTTAGGAGCCCTGTAATAGTCGAATCTGAACTCTTTAAGTGGTGGTGCAGAGTATACATTTATGGGTCTGTCAGACTTAATGTCGGCATGGCGCTAGCGAAGATCACGACTTTGAAGAATATAGAAGTAGTACTCGAGTATGCTCTGCGAAGGGTCCAATGACATCTCGGGAACCTCATTTATTGGGTCCCGTTAATCATCAATTGTTCATCTCAGCAGCATGAGACGCATGTTGAGGAGATCTCCCTGCTAAGCCCTCGGGACACAAAACTTGCCAAGGAGGGTTACACCGTTTGGACGGTTACGCCATCTAGGACGTTTACCTAAGACAGACAGGCTGACTGTTGCCTGGAGACATGCTTTCTATCTTCATCCCAATATAACGGTCTAACCTGAGCCTCTACTCCCATACTCCAAACTCCAGACCCCACAGTCTTTGACAGAATACACCCTTCAAGCCTCGACATCAGGAAAGACCTCCTTCAAGAAGTTCTTCGAGAACCTCACACACTGTTCGTAGGCAATCTCGAATCCGTCCCTTGCCCCGTAATAAGGATCTTGAACTTCTTCAGCCTTCTTCTTCCCCGCGTGTTCTCCAAACAACATGACTTTGGCCTTGCCACCGGCTCTTGAATGAATTCTCTGCAAATCTCGAAGATTGTCGCGGTCCTATGAAGCGTGAGCCAGGGTTCTTTGCCACTGCATGAAAACAAGGAAATCTAGTAGAGAGCTGCAAAGCTTAAACATCCC
This sequence comes from Lachnellula arida, assembly GCA_007821475.1. Taxonomy (NCBI): domain Eukaryota; kingdom Fungi; phylum Ascomycota; class Leotiomycetes; order Helotiales; family Lachnaceae; genus Lachnellula; species Lachnellula arida. The sequence goes on along the minus strand of QGMF01000015.1, from coordinate 13,633 downwards.
CAAACCCTGCGAAGCGTTCTAGGAATAGAAAACCACCCTTCAGAAGACTCACCATGGCGAAAATGTAATCAAACTTCTGGAAATCCGACACGTGAATCTATTCCAAGTCAACAAGTGAACACCGCCTTAATTCTGTCCCCACTTACCTTCCGAGCTGCATGCTCATAATCCGTAATCCCATTATCTTCCAAAGTCGACATCGTCCGTGAATCGGGGCTCGATCCAGTGTGATAAGCTCCAGTTCCACAGCTATCGACCAGCGAAACAAGGGATTTGTAGGGAGGTTTCGAGACCATGGATCGGAAGATACCTTCGGCCATCGTTGAACGGCAGATGTTTCCTAGGCAGACGAAGAGGACGGAGATTTGGTCTGTTGCCATGATTGCGGTTGTTTTTCACGTGCGATGGGTGGAGGTTGCTGAGTGCAAAAGAAGCTGGGGGAGATTTCCAGGGGCTTGGCTTGGCTTCGGCTTCGGGAAGCGAGAGGAACCGATGGTGAAGGAACTTCCCCCTACATGTATAATAAAACAGGCGGATTTTGTGTACCGTATTAGTTAGGATATAAGACTAGTCCCCAGCTGAAGACTATATAGTTGACTTTTAATGTCCCACGTCAGCTGGCACATTATAAATAAGACCATTGTTGGACTTTTGGATTGCTTAGTCAGCTGGCACATAAAACTCTGTATCTTAGCGTACTTGACACTTCACCCTCATACAATACAGACATCGTGTTACCCTCAAATCCCAACAACCATGTCCTAGCTAAGGTTTACTCCCCAAAAGAAGTTATTATTTTTTTGGCTTTGTAAATATGTTATTTAGATCACCAGGTGGTGGATAGGGTGGCCTATGTAAGAAATCCGCCTGTTTTATCGTACACGTAGAGCTTCCTCTATTTTGCTCCAACGACCTTCCTCTCTCTTTCTTATTCACCACCAGAAAGGATCAAGCGGGCCGGGTCACATAGATCAAAAGCCAAGGAGCATTTTTTCTTCCTCATTTCTTAACTCTCAAGAGATATCGAATACTTCTCTTCTAGCATAGCAGAAGTTGAGGTAAACGACATCTAAAGTCTAAATTCATTCATTCTTTGCGAGCACAAATACAGACTCAACAAGTCACGATTATACGACTTTCTAGTTGGTCTGACTTCGCAAGATGCGTTTTATCTGGTGATGACCATAAAAGATAGAAGATCTTCCTTTTCAAGAGCGAATGCTTTTCGTCCAGCTTTCGTAATTTTTGTCATTCTCAGGCAGCTACAATCAAGCGGTCTCAGATACAACAGAATCCATGATGTCCTTTCCTGGCTGAACCTTTATTGCATCAACTTAGACAAACTCTAAACCTATTGCCAGACTTGAAACAAAACTCTTCCAGGTGTCCCCGGCAAACCATCCTTGCTCTGCAAACACAGATATACGCGTCTCTTAAATGTACAAGTAAGATCAAGATCCTACGTCACCCCGTTGCAGCTATCAGACTTGCACAAGAACGGAGCAGATGTTCATGATTACCAAAAGTATATTTGAAGAGGCTGGTCTCTTCTCGACTCTTCCTCAATTGCCTCTACAATTATCGCTCCTTTCCTTCAAAGAAGTTACCGTCCTCGCAATTCGGGAACACTTCCACCAACGTTCCTGACGTCGATATGATCCTACCACTGGCTGATCCCACGTTTCTACTCCTCGTCTGCTCAATTATTGACACCTTTCATTTTCATCATCTAAAATTCCAATCGACTCACTCCATGATGCTTTACAATCGGACCAGCATTGGTCCTAGCTCTTGAGATTATCCTTACGCCTCGAATGCTATCGCCATCTGATCAACGATCTTTGAGTCACTTGAAAAGGTTCCAGAAGATGGACACAACTTAGCCGACCTGAATCATCAACTCAGCTTCATCTTCGAATCGCTCTCGAAGAACCAGACCACGCCCTCTTTGAATACTGTCGAGGTTTGGGACCTAGCTGCAGATAGTCTAAACTAATGGCCCGCATCTCAAAAGAGATGAAGTCAAAGCACTCAACAAACCCAGAAATGAGTTCCCATGCTGTTTTGTCCTAGTTACAAGATTCAAGTGTTGCTAACGGCGAATGGATAACAACATTTCCGTGTCTTAAGGTAGAGAAATTCATGAACGCCACATTCTACTACTTCACTAAAAGCAACGACAAGTCTCCTCAAAAAATCGCACACCCCAGTACTCAGTCGCCCCAATTGTTGCTCCCCATATCACCATGATTCATCCCACGGCTCGGCCCTCTCAAACAATGTCCTAGCAAAGTACAAACATTAAGATGAGAGGCTTGGAACGCCCATCTGATTCGGATTCGGAGACTCCCGAAGAGAGGCCTTACCCCTTTTTCAATGGCTACGAGATCGCTCCAAAATGTCTCTACAATATGGGAGACTACAGAGCTGATTCCCATGCTGGGTGTCTCTTTGGTATATATGGATACCTCGACCAGTTCCATAGCCACGATGCTCTCTTCACTCGTTCCTTGAAATAAATTCTCCTTACGCTAAAAGCCAACCCTTCAGCACTTCATACTCAACGATGGCTAGATGCACAAGATGACAACGAAAGTGAGGCGAATATGAATGTGCGATACACTACCTCACTTGCATCCCAACAAGAAATCGTATATTACAACCCTGGTAGCATTAGGCTCCGGGTTCCTGGACTTGATATCCATCTAAAAGACGACGATCCTTACTTGGATTTCTGGACTACATATTACTTCTCGACGATCACGAGCGTCACACCTTCACCACGGCCTCTAGCGAAGACGAGCAAAGTATCTGGAAGGATCCTCGAAGAAGGTTTGCAGTATGTTTGGGCTCAGAGGAGTCTCAGTGCTAGTTTCTCCAGGAGATGCAGCTGTGGCAACTGTTTGCGGGCTAGGAGTTAGTCTCGGTTCTGTTGTAGCTTTTGATACAGGTTGTACTTGCGGTTTACTATAGCTATGTTCTCCGGAGCCATCGAATCGAAGAACATGACGCGAGCTGATGGCTGGTCGTTATTATACCTGCCGTGGGAAACGTTCTGAGATTATTTTATGTTTTTGTAATCCTATGGCAAGTGATTCATAAATACAGTCTTTTCTTTCTATTAATGAAGATCTATGTTAAGTTAGTAGGTATAGTACATAGCTTAAGTTAGTGAGCAGCACATCCCTATTCCGAGTCCTGATTGGCTCGATCTCATCTCGGTACGACCCGAGACAGGTGGAGGTTGGTTATACTATTGAATAAGTATAATACTGCCACATACGACCATAGACTGAGGAGAATTGGGCATCCCGTCCGCTCTGCCATACACAAGCCTCAGATCGGCAGATTAGTAGTTGGGTGGGTGACCACCAGCGAATACCTGCTGTTGTATGTTTTTTTTTTGTCCTTTTTCGCTGGATTACGTTTGTCGGTGGGGGACCTCCACACCTTTCTCTCATGTAAACTTTTCTCTTTTTATACCTTATCTTCTGATCTTATATTTTGTTCTCTTCCACTCATCTAAAACCTTCCATCTGTCTCTAAACCTCTTCAAATAAAGTACCAGTGCCTCTCACCCTAATCCGTCATGACCTCACATAACACATTGCCAACACACCTAATCCTCGTCTGCTGCCACGCCATCTACCTCGGCGGTCCAACCCACGGCACCTCAGAATCAGAATGGCTCCTAGCGCCCTTCCAAGCCAACGAAACACCAACCTTCACCTCCCACATAACAACCGCCCTCGCGCTCCTCTCATCCACCCCATCTGCGCTCCTCATCTTCTCAGGCTCAAGCACGCGGTCTGAAACGAGGAAATCCGAGGCGCGGTCTTATCTTGATCTGTGTGTCGATAATGGGTTTTGGGGGTATGGGGAGCTGAGGGGAAGAGTGTTGCTTGAGGAGCGGGCTTTGGATAGTTTTGCGAATCTGGTTTTTGGCGTGGTGGGTTTTTGGAGGGCGGTGGGTGAGTGGCCGGAGATGGTTACGCTTGTTGGGCATGGGTTTAAGGAGGGGAGGTTTTTGGAGTTGCATGTACTGGCTATGAGGTGGCCGAGGGAGAGGGTGAGGTTTGTGGGCGTGGATCCGGAGTATATGGTCGAAGACAGTGCTGGATTTGATGCTGAGAGATGTGAGAGTGTGAGGAGGGGCGAGAGGGAGAGGGGTTTTGGAGAATGGGAGAAGGATCTGATGGGGAGGGGGGAAAGGCTTAGGGGGAAGAGGAGGGAGCGGAATCCGTGGAAGGTGAGTCAGTTGTTTTTTGAGAGCGAGGAGGAGAGGGAAAAGAGCGGGGTGAAGAGTGAAGTTTTGAGGGGGGAGGTTGTCGAGGAGGTGTTGGTGGAGGGTCGACAGCCTTGGGAAGGGACGATCAGCGTTTGAGTGGGAAATATGATCTGAAAGGGCTAGAAGAAGCTTCACAGACGGTGCTTCCCAGATGGGAGGAAAGCATGCACATATTGTGGCATCGCTGGCTCCTAGATCCTTCGACACTCCTAACAACTTTACACTTCAATCATCAACTAATTTTGGACCTTTCACGATTATTTTCAATCGGCATAGATACGTAACCGATATCTTACAAATATCATCCGAAATCATCCATGGATCATTCTCCCGAGAAGTCGAATCCCCCAGAGGAGAAGTCGAGCCACTCTACCCATCAGCTTCCTGACTTCCACAGCTTCTCTGCAGACCTCCTCCTAGTTCTTTTCGAAAACCTCGATGCCACCACCGGAGTCTGTCTTGGTCTTACCTGCCGCGTTCTATGGACTCTCTTCAAAACTATTCATCCTGACCGGATACCCCTCACATGCTCTACGAAACTCGGTGTATCAGGCAAGGAGAACTCAGTATTTCTCTATGAACTGTTAGGCGACTGGGTTGGCCCTGGATATACTTTCTTCCCTAGGTAAGCCAAGCCAACGTTTCCAAGCACGCATTTATGAGTATAGTTCATTTCGATGTCTCGGGAGTTTGAGACATTGAAAAGATAATTCCGAAGCTCAAATTCCACTGGAACGAGCAATGCTAACAACCCCAACTCACAGGCCGTGGAGGTGGAGGGGGCGATCCACCGTTACATGCTTCTTTATCCACAGCCAATGGGGCCATTTCCCACCCATGTTTCTCAACATCGATAGATACGGAACCTCGGAAAGCTACGACCTCGACAACGAGGCGTACGTCTGTCAACGAGGGGAACTGGTTAGTCGATGGAAGGACCACAAGCTATCCAAGGGTCTGCTGCCACGGCCTTTTGGGATGGGGATGGAGTGGTATGTGGAGGCTAGAGAGTTAATCATGAATGATTCGTTGAGGGAGGTAGACTATGATGCTTGGGAGAGGTTTTGGAGAAGGACTTATATATTTTGGTATGTTCAGGATGAGGAGCGCTGGAAGTGGTTTATTGAGAGGTGGTTGCGAGTTTTCGAGTATAATGATAGGGGCATGGGGCAGTGGTCGAGGAGGATTTGATAGTCGCTGGAGATACGGAATTGGGAATGCAGTCTTGGACATATCAGTATTAGGCGTGGCTCTTTTATCATGGCCACGATGGCGCGAGAAAGCTTAAGCGGGGTACTGTTATGGATTTACTACTTTAGGAAATTACGAAAAATGAAAAATGAAAATATACACCTCTCTCACCAGCAACTGTAAATTCGAGACACCGCTTCAAAAACCTGCATATCAAAAGCAGCCATGAAACACCCAACTACAAATTCGAACTAATCCCCGCCCCATTAGCCAAAGCATCCGTAATAAACCTCCTCGTATCAATCACCATCCCCTCACTATAAGTATGCCCAACCCCCTCATAAACCTGATCCTCAACTACCACGTCCCCATCAGCATACCAGCCGCCCTTCCCCGTAGCATGCTTCAAGAAGCGCAAGAAAGGCTCGGAACAATGATACGGCACTAGGTTGTCTGCACCGCCTGAGCAGACGAGGATGCGTTTTCCTTTTAGCTTGGCGTTGAGGATGGGGCGGAGGCGTTGTTGTTCTGAGGATGAGAGGAGATGTGGGTGCGGAGATGGAGGAGAAGGGGAAGAGTTGGTGGGGATGGGAATGGGTGAGGTGCCGAAGAGGAGGGCTTTTGGGTCGTGGTTGGAGCAGGCAGTAATGAGGGATTGGGGGAAGTCGGGACTGCTGAGGAAGGTGGGTTCGAGGTTGTCCTGGGTGTAGGTGGAGCGTTTGGAGAGGCGGGCTCGGTCGGTCATTATTCCTGGGTTTGAGGTTTAGTTGAAGGATGTAGAAGGTTGAGCCGAGGAAGTGTAACAGCGTCATAATAGTCACTTGATTCGAAGAGGAAAAAGGGGATATAAATATGATGCTTTGGTCCTCCATAGATGATTTGATATATAATGCTTTTGGACACTCTTCAGCCCTTTTTGGAAAGAAAGCAGTAAAGGACTTACTCATGTAGTCTGGACAGCCAACAATCACAACTCCTGCCATCACCCTTGGGTCATTGAAGAGCACTTGCCACGCAGCATGACCGCCTAATGAAACCCCCATAACCATATGCTGCTCGATTGGCGGAGAATCTGGCTCGTTGAAGACATATGAGCCTAGGTGGTCTATCAGGAGACTAGTATCAAGAGCCGTCCCGTGGAAAATACTGATACCAGTCAGAACCAAGTCATTAGACACCGGGAAGCCAAATAAATACCTGAACATATCCTGTGCATGAGTCTCGTTCCCTGATTTCCACGATTCGTTTGCGATTGCCTTGACCTCTCTAGTCCCGTGATTCCTCTGATCAAAAGCGACTGCAATCAGTCCGACCTTGCGGTCTCCTGGGGCGCGCTGGTTCCAATCGCTGATGCTTGTAGAAGCCACCATTCCCATGATCTGTTTTGTCTGCAGTCGAGGATGGAGAAGCCAGAGACATGAGATTGATTTGCTGGATGGCGATACTTCGTCCAGACCGTATACATCTGCTAGGATTCCGGCAATATGGAAGGTTTTCATGGAGACAGAAGGAGGTGTTCCGGAGTGAGAGTCTTGAAGGGGGGTTAGGGTAGCCATGGTTGCGGGAGGGAACGTGGGGAAGAAGCAATTGAAGTGTATCAGAAGAGAAAAAGGGGATGAATAAGATATGCACTCGGAAGCGAATGTAACCACAGAAGCTCTACTTGTATGGAAGAAGAGACCTTGTCCGGTTATTCACTCTCATATGTGCAGTACTGTAAGTATGTACGGAGCCTTCTGTACTGTAAGAAGTGCAGGTCGGCCGAGAAACACAGCAACGTCATCCGCTTCCGGTGCTGGGGTCGACCATTTATTAATTTCCACTGGATCAACTCTCACTATTTCCGACCTCCCGACGCAGTACGACAGCAATTGTTTGACAGAAATCCGCGTCTTTGCTGTGATACATCTGTCTGATGTTTGGAATCTACACGTCCTGCCTCTTCCGCGACGAGAACGATTCAATCCCGCAGCGCTCGTGTTGACGGTGCCACGCATCCCGGTCAGCATCCAACAGCAACCCTAAAACAACCCCTAAAACCTTAGTCAATTCTGTCTACTTCTTGTGCGCTGGACCGTGAATACTCTAGTGGGCTGCCTATCCGCTATGAAATACATATACGACGTGTAATTATTTACGTTTAGTCCTTTCCAAAGGACACTGTTTGGGGATTCGCGTGTGTGGAAAGGGGTCTTGGGAGGAAGGGAAGGCAGAGCTTCAGCATGGCACAACACAATGACGAATCTATTTCACCCATGGCTAGGAGCCCACGGGCAGAATCACCACTTTACACGCATGCGAATGGATCAGCGACTGTACGACATTCAGGTTTGCGGACAGAGTTGGATCCCGACGAAACCTCCCACGACTTTGCCCAATCGTCCACCGCGTCTAATGCCAACACGGGCAAGTCTCCCATCGAAGCGCCGGACTATATGAATGGAGGCAATCCACACGACAGAGAAGTTGTGGCGAATGGCTCCGCGACCGACAATGTCACGTCTCCCCCAAGACATTCGGCGCTGAAGCCCCCCGCAACTTTCAGAGATGCCACGGCACCAGCAGCAGTAGTGGCTGGTACCGCAACCCCACCGGGACGAAGAAGTGTACAATTTGCAAGGCCGGATTATGGGGCTGGTAGTTCAGGTCATAATAGACAAGATTCATGGGGCGTGGCGGAAGATGGCGACGCTGCTGGCAGGGACCGCAGAGGCCAGTCTTTGATTTCAAAGTTGAAGGCATTGGCTTCTACAGGCGGGTTACAAACACATGGGAGAAGTCAGAGCAATCCTGTGAATTCCATGGAGGATGGCACAGGATCTGCTCCACTTTCACCAAGCGCAGAGCGTTCGAATCTATTCCCACACACTCTACAAGAAGAAAATAGTGATGCTGATGCGGAGGAGACTGCTGATGAAAATGCTGCAGCTGACGTCAAAAGAGCCAAACGGAAACGCCGAATGCGAAGGTTTCAAGACAATGAAAGCAGCGGTCAAAGTCAAACGGTTCCAAATACACCAAGAGCTCGTGGCATGGGGAATGCAGATTCTCCTGGTGGGAGCAATCGACCTTATCCTTTCCTGAGTCGACGAGCTACAGATGGCTCATTAGAACAACGGGGGCACTTGTCTGAAGGCGAAGGTCGAGATCGATTCAATCAAAGTGGTTGGAGGCGGGGAAGCTCATGGTTATCTGGGTCTCGTGGCTTGACAAGTTCTGGTGGAAACGCTCCAGGTGATTTTGATGGAACCGCGACACCACGGAGACCAAGCAATTTTAGGCGCGCATTAACTGGATTTGGAGGTGGTCAGAGCGAAGGCGAGACTACCACGCCGAGGCGACCTTTCCTGGCTGGCGAGCGGGCCGCTACTTTTGGGGCTCAAAGATGGCGAATGCTCAAGCATGGTCTAAAGCTGTTAGGAACGGCGAAAGAAAAGGAACACAGGCATGATTATATTAAATCTACTGAGTTGATGGCTGAACTACGTGCCGGAACCCCAGCTGTACTCATGTTTGCGAGTATGATTCAAAGAGACGAACATGGAAACAGGAGGATACCAGTCATTCTTGAACAGATCAAGTTGCGTGTCACCGATAGCAGACCTAGTCTTGAAGACCCTGCAGACAATGAGCGACACCTTGTTTTCAGAATTGAGCTCGAGTACGGAAATGGCCTAAATAGGATGTCATGGATTATTCATCGTTCACTGCGAGACTTTGCAAATCTACATCTGCGGTATAAGATTCAAGGACGCAGCGACAGGCTGAACCCAACTAACCCTACTGCAAGAACGAAGCAATCGAAGCAACCACGATTTCCAAAATCGGCTTTCCCTTATTTTCGAGGTGTCCGAGGGCTGGGCGACAGTGATGAGGAAGAGGATGAAGCGGATCCTGTTCGTGTGGATGAAACTGTGGGTGAAGCTACGCATAGCGAAACTGAGCCAAAAAAGAAGAGCAAGCGACGCCCTTCATTCAGCAGCTCAAGGAAGAAATCTACCGTTACAGGACCAGATGCGGGCGCTGGAGGTGTGCAGGGAACGAAACAATACAACGAGAGGCAACGACGAAGGCTTGAGCAGTATCTTCAGGAAATGATCCATTGGCTCATTTTCCGACCCGATAGCAACAGACTCTGTAGATTTTTGGAACTTTCTGCTCTAGGAGTCCGCTTGGCTGCTGAAGGTAGCTACCATGGCAAGGAAGGCTTTCTAGTCATCCAATCTTCGAAGGGCTTGGATTTCAGACGACTGCTGACTCCACGAAATGTCTTCGCTCGGCACTCTCCCAAATGGTTCTTAGTGAGACATAGCTATATCGTTTGCATCGATTCTCCTGAAAATATGCACATTTACGACGTTTACCTGGTAGACCCCAAGTTCGAAATACAAAAGAAACGTCGAAAGATCACCGAGATGGGCGGCAAAGAGCTTCTAGCTAAAGCTGAGTCGTCCGCAAAACACCCACAGCACCACAGTCTGAAACTACAGAATTCTGAACGCAAGATTAAGCTTCTGGCAAAGAACGAGCGTCAGCTCAGGCAGTTTGAAGAGTCCTTGACATACATGGTGGACAACACGCCCTGGGCTAAGGAAAATCGCTTTGGAAGTTTCGCCCCTGTTCGAACCGGTGTATACGCGCAATGGTTAGTGGACGGCAGAGATTACATGTGGAATGTCTCAAGAGCTATCAACATGGCCAAGGACGTGATCTACATTCACGATTGGTGGCTTAGTCCCCAACTGTACATGCGCAGGCCTGCCGCTATTAGTCAAAAATGGCGACTGGATAGATTGCTCCAGAGAAAAGCCCGAGAAGGCGTCAAGGTTTTCATTATCATTTACAGAAATGTCGAAGCTGCCATTCCAATCGATTCCGAGTTCACCAAATTCTCTATGCTTGACCTGCACCCGAACATCTTCGTACAACGGTCCCCCAATCAATTCAAGAAGAATCAGTTCTTCTTTGCACATCACGAAAAGATTTGTATCGTCGACCACACTGTTGCCTTTGTGGGTGGTATTGATCTCTGCTTTGGCCGTTGGGATACCCCGCAACACTCCGTCGTGGATGATAAGCCAACTGGGTTTGAGCAGTCGGACTTGCCAAAGGATGCCGATCATTGTCAATTGTGGCCTGGAAAAGACTACTCCAACCCCCGAGTCCAGGATTTTTACCAATTGAATGAGCCATACGCTGAGATGTATGATCGCTCCAAGGTTCCTAGGATGCCATGGCACGATGTGTCAATGCAAGTCGTTGGTCAACCAGCCCGAGATTTGACCCGCCATTTCGTCCAAAGATGGAACTACGTGCTCAGAGGACGAAAGCCCACAAGACCAACGCCATTCCTGCTTCCGCCGCCTGATTACAAACCAGAAGACCTGGAGGCTCTCGGTCTCACCGGTACTTGTGAAGTTCAGATTTTGCGATCAGCCTCAGACTGGTCTCTTGGAGTCACAGAAACAGAGCACAGTATCATGAATGCATACTGCAAAATGATTGAGGAGTCGGAGCACTTCATTTATATTGAGAATCAGTTCTTCATCACTAGTTGTGAAACGATGAACGTCAAGATTATCAATAAGATTGGAGATGCTATAGTTGAGCGAGCAGTCCGTGCCTTTCAAAACAATGAGAGTTGGAAATGTGTTATAGTCATTCCCTTGATGCCTGGCTTCCAAAACACGGTGGATGAACCTGAGGGTACCAGTGTTCGATTGATCATGCAGTGCCAATTCCGCAGTATTTGCCGTGGAGAAGGCTCTATCTTTGGCCGTTTGAGAAGCCAGGGCATTGAGCCAGAGGACTTCGTCTCATTCTACAGTCTGCGAGCGTGGGGTAGAATTGGCCCTAAAAAGACACTAGTCACTGAGCAATTGTACATCCACGCCAAGGTCATCATTGTCGACGATCGAATTGCGCTGATTGGTTCAGCTAACATCAACGAAAGATCTATGTTGGGCATCAGGGATTCCGAGTGTGCTGCTGTAGTTCGTGACACCGATATGATTTGGTCGACTATGGATGGAGAATCATATCTTGTGGGACGCTTTGCTCATACCTTGCGCATGCGCCTGATGAGAGAGCATCTTGGGCTTGATGTTGACGAAGTCATGGAGGACGATCGAAGAGCAGAGCTTGACAAAGAGGAGGAAGAATACGAATCAAAGATGGACAACATCTATAGAGAAGATGATTCCGGTTCCGATTCCGATTGGGGATTGGCTAGACCTGCAATACAACCTGAAACCCCCGATCCAGCCGTAAGGATTGCCAATGCGGAACACAGCCTCAGCTTCAACCATGACATTGATTGGGAACAAGAAGGCAATCCCAATGTTCAACCAAACAAATTCAAGGAGGTCACTAGCGATAAGAGAGTCACTGGGAATAAGGAGCATGCTGCCGAAGTCGATGGGGAGGGTAAGGATCAACTAAAGGCTGCGGAGCAAACTGGGACTGTTCGTGGACGAGACTCGAAAGTGGTGGATGGAGGTCGAGAAGTGCTGATTGCAAATATTGCCCCCGAGGGCAAGGGGACTTTGAACCATCCAAAAAAGCGTCACACTCGCATTTCTTCACCTCACCATGATCACGGGCTCGAAGGGTATGGCACTACTCATGACATCCTTCCACCTATGCCCGGACTACCCAGAAGGACTACAGAGCAAATGGGCCTTCCTCAGCTATCTCAACTCCCTTCCCTTCCAATAATTGATGATACCGACATTGGCGGGCCGCCTGTACAAGTAGACTCCCATGGGAATGCTACACCCAAGGCCTTCAACCCTGTGACTGCCGATCTCAAACTCGCTCAGGTTGATAAAGATTGCATGCGGGATCCTCTGAACAGTTCCTTCTTCGAAAATACGTGGCGCCTGATTGCGGAAAACAATACGAAGATATTTAGGCGAGTTTTCCGATGCAATCCCGACAGCGAGGTCACCAACTGGCATGAGTACACAGAATTTGTTGCCTACGCCGAGAGATTCGCCCAGTCTCAGGGAGTCAAGAGCACAGAGCGCGAGGAACAGGAAGCGACTGGCAAAAGTGGACCACCTGGAGCATCAGCGACAGCGACAGCATCGGTCCCTGGTGTAGGAGTCCTAGGACAAGGACTTAGCAGCATCGCCGAGAAATTCAATACAAACTCCAACGACAGTCATCGTCCCCTTGGAACTGCGGCGGACTGGGCAGATAATGCAAGCAAGGGACTGGAGACTCTTGATACGACCAACGCCAAGAGCCCCCAAATCAATGGTCAGGTCGAAGGGATTGATGAGAAAGCCGCTCTGCGCAGATCAGATGAAGCCGCCTCTCCAGTCCAACCGACTGGGAATGAGGCATTCCCGTCTTTGGAATCTACCCTGAGTCCCCCACCTACAGATGCAGAAAAAGCCGCAGAGCCTGACGCTAAGAGAGTCACGGTTTCTTCCTCGACGCCATCAGATAAGGCTCCGTCCTCGCAAACCAACCAGAACTCTGTCAAGAAGCGTCGTCGAGGGACGACAAAGGGCAGCCGAAAAGGCTTCAGTGCTAGCGATGGTTTGCTCAGTTCAAGCGATGTTGAAGAGTTGCTCAGCATGGTTCAGGGGCACCTTGTTTTATTCCCATACGATTGGCTTATCAAAGAGGAGTTGAATTCAAATTGGCTCTACCAGGTAGATCAAGTAGCCCCTCTACAAATCTAGTAAGTCGCCTCGCCTCGGCATTTATTGAAGATAAAGCAATGCTAACTATCTGCGTAGCGATTAAAAAAGACCCCACGGCCTTCATGAGTGCATTTTGTATATTTTGTTAATACTTGTTAGAGTAGACAGACAAAAGGGAAAGATTGGATGCATTGCCATTGGAGTTAGGCGTTCATTCACACTTTCTGCATAACCAGCGAGGCGTTCCTTTCTACTTTCTTGAAATATATAATGTAACTAGTCAGCAATGCATCAGAATTCCTACACTCGTTTCCTTTTATACACCGACATCACCTCATACTCGCTCACTAACCCAAATCGCCCCCCTACACCCTGCCCTAATAACACCCGTAAGCAATTCGTGAGGCACCGCGTTCTGCGCATCATTCTCAATCGCGTGATCCAAATGCTCCAACTCCTCATCCCTTATCCTCCTAACCGACTCCACCAATACCCTCAA
>QGMF01000014.1:0-116497 GCA_007821475.1 Lachnellula arida | reverse complement strand
TTAAAATATTCTTTATTACTTATAATTACTATATTATAATAAATACTAGAGATATAAAGCTAATCCTAATAGTATTAGAATATACTAGTCTAGCTCTAAATATTATATATATATTATAAATAGAAGTTCTAGCATTTTTATAAGTTTTTATATATAGAAAGTATAAGAAGCTAAGAGTATAGGCTACTATTATAATAACTAATTAGAAATATATAAAAAGTAAGCAAAAAAAATATAAGTCTCTTAGTTATCTTTTATTAAGATTATACTAAGAAATTAGTATTAAAACTATTACTTAAAAGAATATATATTATTATTTTCCCTATTAAAGACTATAAATATTAATAGTATTATGCTTTAGTAAGCTATAATAGATATTTTATAAAAATCAATCCCAGAATAGTTTAAATATTACTTAAGGCCGGCGCTGATTCTAATAAGAATTGCCCTACGAATTATTCAATCGCTGAATAGGAAGATAGTAAGGAAGGAAGAGCGGTTAGGTTCGGCTACGATACTTAGACTCCGTGGCGCAGTACACTGCACTTGAGTCTATCCTCCGGACGGAATTTGGAAGAGTGAAAGCGAGAATATTCATTAATACGCAGCAAGCATAGAACTGGATTCGGGTCTTTAATAGTTTACTGGAAAATAGTGCTGATGTTAGAGTGGACACATAGGTTATGTTTAAAAGCCTTGATGAGTTATATACTATTCCTAATATTATTCAAATCATTTTTGCTGCTACTTCCCCGAGGACGCTGTAAACTTGATTACGATAGTAGATAGATTGGCAGCTATCCAAAAGCCGAGCTTCCGCCAGATGAAAGATAATAGCGAGTGATAAGGCTCTTCCCTTTCCAAGCATTTTACAAGCGAGTGGATAGCTAAGAAGGAAACTAGGAATATACACGCTGAGTGACTAGTTATCAATAGCGTGTGCCGAGTTTATGGTTTTTCTCCGGCGTATAAGTCGAGCACCTAATATGAATTATTATTATATTCTTCTCTGTAAAGATAAGTCAGATTTAATAGCTAGTAATAAAGTGCAGAGAACGAAGAATATCTATTATTAACTTGGAGTTTCGGTATCTTTCGCGTTGTTCTCTTTGAAGCGCAGCTGTTATACTAGATGTGCAGCCTCAAGAGGCCCGCAATAGAAGTACCGGTCATAAGTAGCTTGATTAAGAATATCTGGTTTTCATATCTATTTTTAGCTAGTAACTAGCTAGCAAAGCAATCCTAAACGCCAGGCCTCTCAGTCCTATTTGATATATTGAGCTCGGCCATAACACCTTTTAAAATAAACAAAATAGAGGGGAAAACGCCATGACATGTACCTACATACTATACACATTCCCAAAACCCAGGCCCAAAGCAGCAGAAGCAAGCAAGAAAGCGATTCACGATATATTCTCTCATAACAAGTCATCAACCCAACCCAGCTTATCCCTCCTATCGTCCCCAAGCCTGGCGTACTCCATAAAAAGTCTCATGGTATAAATTTGCATGTCCTCCTTCCGGAGCACCAGATTCGCCCAATCCTGGCCACTTTTGGCGATTTTCTGCGCCGCAGCATCGTGGCCCTGGATTTGTACGCCCTTGGCCTTGTCCTCGTAGCCGAGAAAGTACTGCATGATGCCCCAGAAATCCATGTAGCGGTTATCCATTGGCACGAAATGGACCCAGGGCATGAGGCGGCTGTCGTGCCATTCGCGGAAGATGGTCGCTTTAATGGGGAGGGAGGTTGACATCAGGAAGCCGCGGTAGCGGCCTGAGAAGGAGTTTCCGTCTAGGTCGGGTAGGTATTTGGAGTTGAATTGGTCCTTCATGTGCATGCCCGGCAAGACGGAGTAGAAGGGATCCGTGTGATTGCAAGTTGATGTGTCCTGTCCATCATCGCACACCAGGTCTACGAAGCCGGTATCAGCCCACTCGCTCGTCCACTTTCCTAATCTGCCCTCATCGGCAGCAGCAAGGCCGTATTGGTTTGACGGCAGAACCCAGTTTTCCGGAAGTTGTTCCCAGCTCTCTGCTCGTTCGATGTTTGTCCCGTTTGTCATGGCCACGAAACGATGTCTTTGAAAGCCGCGCCAGTTGTCAGCCGTGTTCTTTCCCCCTGTTGCGGCGCCGCGCCAGATGGCTTTGTTCTGTTTCTCCAGCCAGGATACACCCGTTTCTCCACCGCCGGTAAAACGCTCTTCGTTGGCCCAGTACATGGGGGCTGGGAGGAGAATCTCGTTGTTTGTGGGGAGCTTGGAGCCGCCAAAGAGGGGAGAGAAGACAGATGTTTCGGAAATGGAGAGGGGTTTGATGAATACGCCGTGTAGGGATTGGAGGTCAGGTTGGTGGCAGAAGTCGGTGCTGAGCGAGTAGTTGGATACGTATCCACGGTGGAGGTGGGGAAGGGCGTGGGTGAGGGAGATCACGGGCGGTTCATTGAAGGAGGTCGCGACGGCGGCTTTGCGGGCTGGACTGTCGGGGTGGCAGCCTCGAATGGCAGGGCCCCAGAAGGATCCAGCTAGATGGTGTTAGCAGATATTTATAATAGCCGCGAATGGGTGTATTACGCTCTCTATTCCAGTTCTTGTCGCGCGTCTGGAGGTCCTTTTCGGGCTGCTCCTCCAGGGTCCGGTAACTTGAATGAACTTCCTTAGCAGGCGCCATAGCACGCGTCGACCTCTCAATCCCCATCAGCCGGTTAACCTCCTCCCACGGAGCAATTATTCTTGGCTCGTCCATGGCGTTGAGGGGAATGTCAAGATCTGGTAGCATATCCGCGATGGACTGTGTCATGTTCAACCAAATCTGTGTCCAGAACCAATCGCTCACAGCCGTCGCTTTCTGCCCTCTGACATTGATCACCATTTCATAGTCGTAGGACTCCTTGCGTAGAATGGCCGGATCCAGACCCCAAAAGGGGGCCAGGTCGCTGTAGATCTGGTCAAAGAAATCCTCCACCATGATTCCTCCATGTCTCTGCGCAAAGTCGAACCAGACATCGAATCCAGGTGGGGGGTGTCGTCCTCGACGTCTCCGGTATTCTGCAGCAGCGTTCTTCACATTATGACTCTCCTTCCTCAACACCCCGGCAAAGTTCTTCTCGGCGTTCTGGATCAATTCGTCAATGGGATGTGTGGTGGATCCTGATGCTGATCCTGTTCCTAGAAATGGTTTCTCAGCCTCAGCTTCTGCATGTGCACGTTGTACGGAAGCATGTATCTTGGTATGTTCTTACGTACCTTGGGGATTTAGCAAACGACCAGAAGAGTTGAATGTTGCGAGTCGCGCCGAGTGGCGTGAGTAAAAGAGCACGCCCAGGATTCCAGCTGCAAGTATCAGGTATCGCAAGATGCCAGAAGCGCGTCGGGGAGGACCTTTGTAGCTCATGATGACGGGAGATGATATCTTCATAAGTGCTGGTAGATTGTAATGCCCCACGAGGACGATAAATGAGTGATGGGGAAGTAAGTCAAGGTGATCGGTGGAAGGCGGTGAATGGTGAGCAGTCGGGGCGAAGAAGTACCAAACGACCAAACGGGGAGAGGGTGATTCGATTCACAGCGGCAGCACAGCAGCAGCGCGACAGTAGTAGGTCAAAAGGTCAAAAGGAGCGTGCTGGCTTCGTAGAACCAAAACAGTAGGACAGTAGGACGAACGAGGTACGGTACGGTACCGCCAATTCCATCAAACCAAGACGAAGGCCAATACAACGCAAATAACGGGCGGCGAGCGGGTATCATTTAACGACCATAATTCATGTTAGACATTAAGTTGGTAATTTGCAATCGAGGCAAAGACGGATGATGGATGAGGAAGACAGAGGGAGAAAGGAGAAACCAACACAGTACGGAGTACCGGTACCACTATATTTACGGAGGTACATACTATATATAACAAGGAACAAGGAAGAGATACAGGAGGGGACCGGGTACTGTATAATCTTAGTGTGAAAGCTTGGTGTATTAATTAAGAAGTGAAGTGCGGTACTTACGGTACGGTACGGTAAGCCCGGTGAGGACCCGAAGGACGCGATTGGATTGGTCGTGGTGCTTTGTAGACTAATGCAGCCATTAATAAGCATAAACCTAGCAGCAATCAGGGGGACCAGCAGGGTCTCTGATGGCTTGTCAGTCATGCCACTCCAGAGATGATTGGCTTATACATAAAGTTTTTTTAATTACTTGTAACAATGCTTTCCACGAGATACAGGTAACAAGAGAAGGGTTTTTGGTGGCTGGTCTACGAAGCTGTACCTCCGTACTACTGTAGTGAAAAAGGGACGCGGGTAAGCTTGTCTTGATCAAGCTTCGACAACTGATTGACATAGTCTAGAGTCGAAAATGGATAGAAATGGCTTATCGAAATTCATACTAACGTGAGAAGGTTAGACATTACGAGTACCACGTTCTCATTACTCCGTATCCAGCAGTCGGCTTCACGCATCCCGCTGGTGGTGCATTCATCCATCTACGGTGCTCGAGTAGAGGGAAGGTTCCGAAGAAGATTATCCTCGTAATAAAATTGTTTCACAAACGCATATGAAACCCGGATCAATCTGAGGGGTATAGCCGAGACAGAGAAAACATTAGCCAAGAGTCAAGACAGAGAAAGAAAAGGTATCGCGTATCCTTTGCAGAATACCGAGCATTGCAAGTCTCCAACATGGAGAAATAAGTGCCGGATTGTGGGATTGGGATGGGATGATATTCCGTAAAGAAATACGAGTAGCGAGGAAAATGGCGTTCCCGCGTCACCACTTTACTCCGTACTTTGAAGGAGGGAGGCTTGGAGCCCCTGTTACTCTGTGCGGCGTAAAAGTGTCGTACTTATTTCCTTTCAAGGTTTAAATAATATACTTCAAGCAGTGCACACCCTATTTAGCTAATCAAGTGGCTAGGAATAGTACTTAGATCTAGTAGATTACTGTTTATCACCGTAAATCATTACTATAGAAAGAGCAGGGCTCGAATTACTTTTACGCCGCACGCGTACAAGTACGGAGGAGCCGTTGGGTTGGCGTTTTCGTCTTTTCGTGCCTCACGGCACAGTGCATTATCGTTACCTCAGCCCCCTCCGTACCTCTGTACATCTTCCCAGGTTATACGAAGTATATGGCATGTTTTTATATCGATAAAAGATTCCGCACGACTATAAATAGAATTATGAGTTTATTATTATCGAAAGGCTCCTGCTAGTTTTAGTACTTTCTGCTATAAACTCGGCCTCGGTGTAGAGGAATAGGAGAGGCTTATATAATCGGACTGGAAGAGGTGATGAGGGTGATGTTACTTGTGACTTACCAATGCAAATCCTGAGATTCATAAGCAAGAAATTAATTGAGAAACAGTAGCTGGATTCGACAAAAATGGCCGTTTGAAAGCTTTCGTAAACATACTGCCTATAAAGGAGATGCCGCCTATAAAATATTATAATGTTCAACCGGATCCGGTAAGTATCACACATTTAGCCCAGTTGGACTTTTGTGTTACACTCCACACTTTATATCCTGGACCCTTGGGTAGTTGCAGCAAAATTAGATTCCTACAACTCATTAACTGGTGGGTTTATAGGCCTATTATTACTGTGGTATCAAAAGGTTTCCCGGGAACCAGCAGAGAACCCTACCTACTAGATGTGGGTAAAAGTTGTACGGAATTAAGAATTCAACTAAGACTCCTCGTATGAGATCAATAAAAGGCATGTTTTGAACCGCTATATTGCCAGCCAAGCTTTTATCAAATGCCGTTGACTTTAAAAAAATACATACCACACGTGACTATCCTCGACCTTTTTCTCCAGGGGCTATGATCTGCAGTTCTCTTCAGCTTCACTCATCCCACTACTACCTCCGTACTCGTACGTATGATAACATCAGGTCTTCTTCAAGAACGCAAGCTATATAACTTTGATCTACTGCATCTATTTGCATCATGCATCCGGTCTAGAGCACCTATTATTTTCTCGTGTTGCAGCCTCTGGACCTCTTGTCCTTGAGTCCCTTCAAACGGCCATCTCAATCAACATCGTGAACATTCATCCTCCTTTCCCCTCTCACACCCTCTCCCGCGTCGTTGTTATTGCTATCATGAAGCTATTACAAATCCCACCATGATTGGCTTCCATCTTATCCGTCATTCTGTTGCCCATGTCGAGTTTGACACCGGATTACTGCACCACGGGTCTTCCTGCTTTTAGGGATCGAGAGGATGTCGTCGCATCGCCTAGATTCAACTTTAAGGGAAAAAGGTGAGAGACGAGAAAATCTCTTCTTACCTAGCAGCGCACTATCCCGCAGAACGCGGAACAAAGACCACACACACAGAATCGGTTTGTCTATATAATAAGAAGACGAGATCACTCCTCCCTTCTTCAGACATTTCGGTGCAAGTCAACAGCCTCAAATTCTTACCCCGCGCATAATCCCCCCGCCCCACCATCATCATCATTGTCATCATCATTATCATCATCATCCACAATAGCAAAGTCGCCTTCCCTTCCCACAAACAAAGAAAACACCATAAACACCTCACAGCCTTCGACCGAGCCCATCATGACAACTACATCAATGATCGAACCAAAGTTCCTCTCCAAAGGCGCCCAGCTCGGGGTCGTCGCCGTCGGTTTCTCAGGCGGCCAAGTAAGCCTTCCCCTCCATCATCCACCCCTCCGCTGCGCCCTCACTGCATCCTCCTAACAAACACAACACAGTGCAAACCCGGTGTCGATGCTGCGCCCTCAGCCCTCATCTCCAGCGGTCTCCTCACGCAACTACACACCGAACTAGGGTACGACCTCTTCCACGACGACACCGTACACTCGTACAAAGACCTAATCCCCAGCTCCGACCCCGATGTGCGCGGCATGAAGAACCCACTCGCCGTGTCGGCCGTCACGCGCAAGCTGTCCGAACAAGTATACGCGCATGCTAAAGAAGGCCGATGCGTGCTGACGTTGGGAGGCGATCATAGTATTGCTATTGGCACGATTGCGGGGACTGCAAAGGCGATCAGGGAGAGGTTGGGAAGAGAGATGGCGGTTATTTGGGTGGATGCGCATTGTGATATTAATACGCCCGAAACGAGTGGGAGTGGTAATATTCACGGTATGCCTGTTGCATTCTTGTCTGGTCTTGCATCTGAGGACCGGGAAGATGTGTTTGGGTGGATCAAGACGGAGAACCAGATTAGTTTGAGCAAGTTGGTTTATATTGGTCTTAGGGATGTGGATAGGGGCGAGAAGGTTATTCTGAGGGAGAATGGCATCAAGGCATTTAGTATGCATGATATTGACAGGTATGTCTTGCACTGTTTTTAGATGGATGGAACTGATTATTTGGGCAGACATGGTATTGGCAAAGTCATGGATATGGCCTTAGGACATATCGGAAACGATACCCCTATCCATCTCTCTTTCGACGTGGATGCTCTTGATCCTCTATGGGCACCTAGCACTGGAACGCCAGTCCGAGGCGGTCTTACACTCCGAGAAGGAGACTTCATTGCCGAGTGCGTTCACGAGACTGGATGTCTGGTGGCTATGGATTTGGTAGAGGTCAACCCTACGCTGGATCCGGGAGTTAATGATCTCGGTGCTCAAGAGACGGTTCGGGCTGGATGTTCGTTGGTGAGATGTGGGCTAGGAGAGTCGTTGTTGTGATTACAGGAACGGATTGGACTTGCATTTTGGGCATTTTGAGGGTTTTGGATCGGATGCATCGGATGGTATCGCATCACACGGCATAGATAGACATTATTAATTCCTGTACGAAAGAAAGCCCTACATCAATCAAAAATCATTTGTATCCGCTTTATTAACATAACTCTAAAATCAGTCTCGAATCCGGCAATATCGGTGATGTTGTACGTACTCGGTACCCAGTAAGTTGGGTTGGTCCTCCCCGCCACCAAGATTATGGCAATGGTACACCGGTAATCCTCTCCTCCCCAACCTCGCGAAAAAAAGCAAGGCAAGAGCAGGACAAGATCAATGCGTCACCCCACCCCATTTCATCCATCACTTTATTTATCCGTATTCTTCACGGGTATTCATTCACTCATTACATCAATCAATCACAATTCACTCACTCACTCACTTACTCACTCACTTCAATTCGTACATCACATCATCTCGAGTCTTTGCGCAAGGAAAGCAAGTACAGACAGTAAAGTTCAACTCGGCTCGGCACGATACGGTACAGTACGGGCTCGTGCGATAAGATCGATACCTTGGCTTGGGCGTCAGTTCAGTGGGGTGGGACAACACAGCGATACCTTAGCCAACGAACCCAACGCGCCAACGAAGAAACGGTGAAGAGGAGAGAAAGAGAGAGAATATAAAGAGAGAAAGAAGAGACGTGGACCATTGGGATTCGAGCGTGCTGAGAGAGTGACGGTGACGAGAGTGAGCGGTGTATATATAAGAGAAGGAAGAAACAACAACAGCGATTGCGACGATTGATAAAGTGCGGGTGCGACGAACAATACGAGACTCGAACCGCAGCGAGCGCACGAAAGTTACATCGCACAACACGAGACAAGACTCGAACGAACGGATACTTGACTGGTCTTGTGTAGCACAGCACAGCAGTGCGAGTATATCCGCGCTTCCTCTGAGGAACGGAACTCCGTTTACCTCAATAACACAACGCATCACAACGCAACGACCAGCTCCCTTCTAAGTCCCAACTCTTCTTCACTTTGTTCGCTCAGCGAACCTTTAAACACTCGCTCTCGCATCAACAAGCTCGACTCTAAACAAACCCGCGCTCGCATCAATCAACCAGCTCGCAACAATGGTCTCCAGCGCCTCAACCTTCTCCGAGGTCGTCCTCCAACGCGTACGCACCAAGTACAGATGGCCACCTCTACAGCTGAACTTCTGGCTGCTGATCATGTTGGTGGGGAGCTGTACCATCTTGGGTGTTTTTGCGGATTTCCTGGGCGTGCAGGGACAGTTGGATGTTGGTATTCCTTGGTTTGTTTCCCTTTCTTTTCTCTTCCTTCTTTTCACACGGTTGGTATGTGGTGTGTTTGTTTGGTGCCGACGGAGTAATAAGGCTATATTTGAGAAATAAACTTGCTAATACTCTCTCCCCTACAGGTACTTCCCATACTGGATAGCCGTCTCGGCCCTCAGCATAATCTTCATCCTGCTCCTGCTCTACCTCATCTCGCAACGCCAGCTCCTACCCGGCATCGTGATCATGGGGTCCTTTATACTGTTCGTGCTGTGGATCGTCGGGCTGATTGTCATCAGTGTGCAGCTGTGGGGGCCGACCGGGAGCGTGAATAGCAATTGTAATATTTATGTGAATGGGAATGTGCAGCACGGGGCAAATACTGAGACGTTGGCTTGGTTGGAGCAGAAGAGTATTTGTGAGTTTTTCCTTATCTTCCTTGCACCTTTCTCCCTTTTGGGTGTTCCTTTTGAGATTGGAGAGAGAGGAGAGCGAGAGAGGGTTATTGAACGATTGCTAACACATCTGCCAAAATAGGTCAAAGTTGGACAGCAGCTTGGGCTTTCCAACTCATCGGATGCGTCTTCTTGCTCTGGATGATAATCATGGCTTATCAAGTTTACCGGGACGATTTATGATCCTGAGTCGACGTTTGTCTTTTCACTTCACAACATACATACAGTTCGAAATCGAAATTGAAGTAAGACGGGTGGACGGGCAGGCGGATGAGATATATAAATGAGATACGTGAATTTGATTATGGATTGGCTGGGATATAATGGAATGGGTGCATGGGTATTGCATATATGACGGCGTTTGGGATATATCATGGCATGACATATCATGTTTAGTGAGTTGGTTGGTTGTTTTTACTGTAAATATGGTAGGGAGGAGGGAGGGATATCGAGTATATGTGTAGTGAGCAGTGAGTGCATAGCAAATTGGGCTGAGGTGGTTCGAAATGGATGTATATGTATCTTCTATCTATCTACTTTTTACTCCTACTCTGAGTCTCTTGCAAATCATCCAATGGTACGACGGTTTCACCGTGGTTCAAGTACGGTGGTTATTCGACTTTGCTTATTTGTTGCTTTCACGGTACGGTAGAATCAATGTCAGGCATATTATATGATAAGTGAAGGAAGGAATGGCAGTCAATTAATGGGTATTTAATCTATCCACCCTATCCTCCCATTTCATTCCATCCGTAATCTAGCAACCTAGCACAGGAAAGAAACCTCAATTGCCCCATTCCGAATCAATAGTGTTCCATGCTGCGAATGTGATGTGAATGCGAAGCCAAGACTGAAGAGCCTCTAGTTGGAGAACTTTGAGTTGACAGTGGAACTAGAAGGCACAGTGGATTAGTTATATGTACGTGTGTGTTGGATGGAGGGAGAGGGACGGAGGGTGTAAAATGGTATGGATGGGATAGTATGGAAGGGGGAATGGAAAGGGAGAGGCAAAGGGAGGAAGGGAAAAACATACCCAGTGGCCTTCTCGTAGGCATTCCTCGCACCATCGGTGATCTTCTCGTTCGTATCACGACCCATCGTGTGTCCGGACTTCTTCTCGACGAAATCAAGACCTGTTGACACCGTTAGATTTGTTTTGGTCTTGCTTGCGAGGTGGAGGGAAGAGAGGGAGAGGAAGAGGGAGAGGCGTGAAGAGAAGGAGAGGAGAGTAGGGAAGAGAAGGAGAGGAAGAGGGAGAGGAAGTACCCTTGTCACCATAATCCTCCTGCGAAGCATTTCCTGTCTGGCCTTGTGCGGGCTGTTGGGTGGTGTTGGTGTTGTTGCCTCCGGAGGAGTTCATGGCGTTCTTGGCTTTGTTTACGAAATCCATTGTTGTGGTTGGGTTTGGTTTTTGACTTGAAGGTGTTGGTCTTGAGGGATGTTTAGGTGTATGAGTGTGAAGATGGATGTATGTATGAGAAGGGGATGGAATGGGAAATCAAGGGTCCAAGGCTTGGTATATATAGAGGGGTAGATAGGTATACTCGGCAGGTCAGATCAGGAATATGGGTGGAGCTCTAGTCTAGCTCTAGTCTAGTCTGTCATAGCCAAGCGGAACGGAACAGGTTTAGGGAGGATTCTTGCTTGTTTGAGCTGTACTGTACAGTCAGGTAGCTTGGAGCGTCATTGGAAGGTATGCCTGTGTTACGCGTGGTGGGGTAGCTGACACCGATGAGTTCTCCCTACATGTACGTCATGTTCGATTGGCGACACTCGAGGGAACCCCGCCAAGATAAAATTCGTCATTCGTTGGAAAGGTATACAGGATATATGCTACTCGTACCGCTGTCCCAGGTTATATCCTCGTATTCGATATATGCTTCACTCGAATTATATTCAGAAGTACCTGAACCCACAATCTTTCAAAGCAGAATCTTTTACGCAAATGTCAGGTAAAGGAGGGGTCATACTGTAATCGATAGCAGTAGCTTGATGCTTACTCGTAAGGCTTGGCTTGGCAATTCTTGGAGCATCTGGTCTGGGCCTACTTAGATTTACGCTTTCATGCGTGTTTGAGCTGCGTGTTTGAGGCGAAGGAGAGGAGGGTATTCTTGGCTTGTGATTGAGATAGAGGGGTTTTACTGTACCTTGTGTCTTCCTGGCATCTTTATTCCTACGAGTATACTGCACATGCAAATGCAGTCTCTCTTCAGACTTCTTGTTTACTCTCCTACTCCCATTTGATTCCAGAACACGAGCATGGGTAAAAATCCCTGCATCTCGGGCCTGAAGATCTCGTGCAAGAAAGATCACAGTGCGTCGGATTAGGGCGTCGATCAAATATACTCACGTGATTTTCTACCTACCAGAGGAACCTGATGGACCATCTCTTAGCTAGCTCCATAGCTTATAATTGTCTGATATATAATTATGTAGCATCCTAACTTCACTCTACTAATGTTCTTTAAAAAATCCTTCTATCTCCCTAACTTACCAGACATATGAATATGGAGGCAAGTCGGTTGTGATAGTAGTGCATTCGTACGGCGGACTAGTCGGCAGTGATGCTATTCCGGAGGAACTCACTTATGCTAATCGTAAGGCTCGAGGACTACTCGGAGACGTTATTCATCTGTACCAACAGGCCAATCAGTGATTGATGCTTTTGAGGAGTCTCCCAATAATAATATCATAGTAAATATTTACTCTGGATCCTTCTTTACTCACACCAATTCTGACCCCTGTTTTAGCCAGACAGTCGTTTTAGGATTCTCAATGGTGCCTCGATCCTCTACAACAATCTACCAGAGTCTGAGGCGGCACTCTGGGAGCCTCGATTTATTCTCCAGTCCTACAACGTCCAGAAAACCAAATTTACTCGTGCTGCGGACAAATACATACCGTCAACCTACCTCATCTGCGAAAATGACTAGGCGGCTCCTTCCTAATATCAAGAAATGTTCGCGGCAAGTGCAAATGCTCAGGTGGACAGGTGCAGTTCGGGACACTCAGCAAAGCTGGTCAATTCGTACTCTCTCATCCCTTGTGTGAATTTTGACCATATGAATGTTGAATCCCAGGTGACCTGGGTAACCCACTTAGTTGGCCGGAATCGCATGAGAGAGGTCAAGTCAATAGAGGAAACAGGTGAAGATGTAGTCGCTATATGCTGTCCAAGTTAGGGATCTTCTTCATCGAAAATAGGTACAGATGCCTTAGCATCATGTTGCTAGTATGTGGAGAAGAAATGATGATAAGGGCAAGCTTACAGTTGAGGATCTAGGATCTAGCCAGTGTAGAATCCAACCTCCTGTAAACGCTCATACTGGAAGCTGCTCGTTGTTTACATATAGCTTGGTTGAAAATTTTTGGATTAGTCATTTGGGTGAAAGCTTGATGAACACTGCAGAAGAAGCCCAGAAAACAATAATACTCGTAGCAAAGGATGTAAGACGAATGCGAAGTGTATGAAATCGCGAAGTGTTTGTTGTTCGCTAGAAGTCTCGCTATGCAGCTTAATAACATAAACCCCTGGTAGCTTTGTTTCACGTGAAAACACACCGCAGCTGTACCATTATACCAGGACAGGCTTGTAGCAATATTTTGAAGGTCTACTACTAAACTTTAAGCAAATGAAGGAAGTATAAAGAGTAGACATTAATGAGTACACGTGACTACGACTGGTAAAGCGGCATTGGATTTTGACTTCGTCAACATTTGGTGCAGCGCTCCAGAACAACAAGCAGATGATACGAGTAAACACGATCCCCTTCCTGCCTTGACTTTGTCGCCGCAACCCATAACAATACAATCACACTTATCAACACCAAGACACTCTCTTCATTGCTTTCGCCATTATGCCCAGCCCACCCACAACTTCTCTGCAAGCCTGTACCTGTTGACGCTGTGATCCTCGCTCAAGCACGACGCGGCTTCATATTTATACGCTCCCTCGAGGACCGAGCGCGTCCTTTCGACAAAAGCATCCTGTCCCACACATCGAGACTTTCTATCCTCAAAAAGAATACGAATGCGACGCGTTGAACATACATACTCAAGATGGCGGAGGAAAGACACCACCACCTAGCGATTACTATCCCTGTCGATACGCGACCTCAAACTGCCCGCAAGGGTTCGCGCAAAGTTCCCGGTGGCTTTAGCTTTGACGACGTAGATGATTTGTCGCCCGACAAGGAGACCGTGGACGATTCGATATTTGCGAATGCGCTGGCACATCAAGAGAACACTCGAGTCCCGCCCCTCGACCCTTCGACCCTGCCCTCTCTACCCCCGCCAACAGACAGCAGTTTCTTGTATTATAACAACCAGAGTGGGAGTGGGCAAGGAAGCGATGCGCACCCGGATACACTGGACGAGGGGGAATTGCATAGGCATCTGAATGATATAGAGTCCAGCTTTGTAGCTGCTCCAGAGACTATTGGCTTCCAGGACAGCAAGGGGTGGGACGATACATATCTTTTCGACGGGGCGCAAAGACCACAGCCACCAAAGAGCCCTTCGAGGGGCAGTACATCAAGCCAAAATCATACATCTTCAAAAGGCAACATTCCCCCATCGCCTCCGACACCCGAGAATGCATACAAGACCCCAGGTCTAATCAGCAGACACTCAGATTCGCAAGAAACTACAATGGATGTGGGAAATACCACTTCGTCCCTCGAAACATTGTCATCCTCTCCTACGGCAGCTGCTGCAGCCAGAACGGTATCACGAGCAATATCAATGGCAAGCGTGGGAGGTGATGGTGAAGGTGGAGAGGGAGAGGGAGAGGGAGATTCCAGCGATATGAGTTTGGAGGACTTTTCAGGGAACGAAGGCGGCGGCGATACTGAGACGACACCGACAAAAGACAGTTCATTACTTGATTCTACAGACTCTCGACCATCCCTCCGTGACCGCTTGTCAAGTCAGAACCTCAATCATTTTATTTCTGATGCTGGCAGTACACCAGGAGCGGGATTGCTGAATCGGAAATCTTCTGGAAAACAACCCAAATTCCTCCGGAGTAGACATGCAAGTCACCATTCCTCCGTCTCTTCAATTGCAACAAATCAAGAATCCCAAGACGGAAGTGATGTGACCCTTGGTGCAGACTATGCACTTCAATCCGGCGGAGCTGTACCCGCTGCTGGGTTTTCTCGTTCGGCCAGCATGGCACTGTCACGATCCATAAGCTTGGGCAGTATGGCTTCGGGGATTGAGGATTTCTCCGGTGAATCTTCAGGTCGTGTACTGGACGCGAGCCTTGCCACGCTGACGGAAGAGGAGCTAAATCATGAACGAATAAGCGGCCAAGATATTTCACCTCCGGAGACTCCCCGAGCCATGAGGACGAGTGGATCTATGGCTGCACCTACAGATACCATCATTGCGCGACATGTGCGTAATGTTCAGGTTCCGGAATCTCTGGCAAAGGAATACCGTACTAAGAGTGGTGTATCGTCGCCTAAGCGATCAGGGTTTGCAGTGTCAACGCTTGGGCGTAATGGGAAGAATCTCACTCTGAAGGAACAAAGTAGTACCATTGAGAGGCTCTCGAAGGAAAACTTTGATTTGAAACTCAAGGTTATGTTCCTGAGCGACCGCCTGGACAAACTTTCAGAGGAAGGTGTCAAAGAAATGATATCTGAGAATGTCGAGCTTAAAACTGGTCTTGCTGTTATGCAACGAGATAATAAGGCTTTGAAGCGGAAAGTCAAAGAGCTCGAGAAGCAACTCAAGGATGACGAAGAGAGGCCGAGTACAGCTGTCTCCGGGACCTCGGCTGGTGATCAACCAAGTCCGCGATGGTTTGATCAAGAAGGGGCTCAGGAGCGAGAAGAGGAACTTTTGTATCTCAGAGAAAGGGTCGAGGAATATGTCACGGAGATAGAGAAGCTGCGAAAAGATGGCCTGGCTCGAGAAAATGAGAAAAGAAATCTTGCCGAAGTGGTACGGAGTATGGGTGAGCGCCGTGGAAATCTCGAAGCACGAGAAGAGATGGACGTCTGGAAAGATCTCTTAGAGCAAGAGACTGCACATCGGGAGCAGGTAGATGAAGATAACAAGAAGCTTCGCGAAGAAATCTACCGCCTCAAGAGTGAGACATCGTCTTCTTCGGGTGTTGGTGGACTCAGTCACACAACCAACGTCTACAACATCACGAAGAAACGCGCAGGCTCGTCATCAAGACCACGGTCCGAGTTGTCAGACCCAATGGAGGATCGCAATCTCAGTGCTGCCAGCACCTTGGTTGAGGAACTGAGGAAAGACTGTGATCAGTTGAGGCATGAGAATGGCGAGTTGAAGCGTGAAGTTAGCGCGCAAACATCAATGCTTACATCACGGAATCGCGAGAAAGAGCGTCTTTACCAGGAGATTGAGGATTTGAAGCTCGCTCATCGCAGAGGAGGTTCCGTTGCCGGAGACAGCATTCTTGAACGATCAGCATCACGAACTCATCAGCGACCAGCATCACGAGCCAGTAATATGACAAGACAACCCAATGTAGATGATCAGGAGCGAGAAGATCTCGAGAACAAGAATTCGGAACTTCGAGACCGGATTAATAGCCTTAAAATTCAGAATCAAGATCTTCAACGAGAACTCGAATCGTGCATGGAAGACTTTGGGCTAGCTGTCGAACAGAAGAAGCAGGCTGAGGATCTCGCGACTGAATTGCAGGAAGCTCTCGAAGTTGCTGAGAATGACCTTCTCACAATTCAAGCTGAGCGCGACGAAGCACTTCAAGGACAAGATGAAGCCGAGCACGACTTTGAATCCCTTCGCAAAGAGGCTCAAGAAGAACTCGATAGTTACGCTGCTGAGACTGAGGCAGCTCAATCTGAGATTGAGCGTCTTCAGAACGACTTGGCTGACTCGACGGAGAATTTTGCAGCCTTGCAGAATGAAATGCGGGAGATGAGCGAAAGCGTTGTTAGATTGGAAGATAGCGACGAGAACAAGTCAAGGCGAATCGATGATCTAGAACGCGACCTAGAAGATGCAAATCGGGAGCTCGAGGAATTGGAGAAAAGCCTCCAGGAATCTAACGACAAGATCAACCACCTATCCGTTCAGCGCGAATCGAGTCAGAGCGAGATTGCTTTCCTTAGGGAGGAACAAGATGGCGATAAGATCAAGATCGGTGACCTCGAAGCTGGCATAAGGAAATTCGAGCAGAATTTGCGTGACGAGAGAGAACGGGTTGCTGAGCTTGAGCAGCGGATGAAGAATGAACGCCATCAGCGCGAGATCCTTGCTGGCAAGAAACAATCAGAGGTGGAGAAACAGTTTGACAGGTTCAACCGTGAGAACAATGGCCTTAGGGACGAGGTCCAGAGACTCAAAACGAAGTTGCAAACCGCTGCTGGAGACGCTGCTGCCAATGCACAGAAAGTCTTGGAGCTTGAAACTGGTCTTAAACAGGCACTTGGTGATCTTCACGGGACCAAGTCCAGCCTGGTCGGCGTACGTAACCCATCAAACCATTCCGTATCTATGCTAATATTCCTGCAGTCTGTTAATAAACTCACGTCGACGCTGAATGAAGCGGTAAGAGACGTCGACAATCTCAAACGAGTTCTTAACGAGAAAGATCGCTTAATTAGCAACAAAGATGGGCAACTCGAGACCCAGGCTCTCGAATTACGCCGGCTGGCTGATATCGCCGAGAGAGAACGCCAGGCTCATCGCAATGTCGCGCACCAGTTTGAAACCTACCAGAAGACCACTCATCACACATCTCGTACCCTCACCCAGCAAGAAACTCGCGTTTCGGAGCTTGAGTCTGTCCGCCACAACAATCTTAAGAGGATTTCTTCCCTGGAGAACCAATTGCGAGATCAAACGATGGAACGAGGCGTAATTTTGTTGAAGATGTGGGATAAGCTCAGCGCCTTGTGTGGCCCCGAATGGGCTCACAACAATAGCCTCATTAATGGCCGTGCCCTACCATCCCTCGAATCAATCACTGCTATGCTCCCTGGGTTCGCCAAGAATCTTTACGCAGCAGTCAAGACAGTCGAAACGATGATGGGCGACTTTAAAACACGCATCCACAACGTAGAGAAAACCCTCTGGAAGGAATACCAGACCCTTGAGGAAAACCTAGAGGTCCGGACTAAGCGTCTGGATCGTCTAGAGACGATATCGCGCAGCGCTATTCCTGGCGTGGGTGGGGATGGAAAGGCGGAGATTCACAAGCTGAGGGACAATAACCGTGCGTTGAAGACCGAACTCTCGCTTCTCCGAGCACAGTATGATGTCCGCTCCAACGTCTTTAATCACCAGAGCCCAAGCCCCTCGATCCCTACAGGCCCACGCACCAAATCCCTGGAGAAGACTCGCGCCTCGACGATGACTCGCGCTAGCTCTTCTTCGGCCGTTGAGACTGTTGATCGCAGAAGTGGCACCAGTAACGGGTCCACTCGTAATGCGCCCACGCCATCGGATGACAATAAGGTTTGGCAGCTACGCTTGCATGAGATGACGAGTAAGCTCAAGGCGGAGCGGGAGGGGAGGCTTGGTGATCGGGACGGGGCGATGCAGAGGCTAAAGGATGCTGAGGAGCAAGCTAAGCAGGCTGATAAACGGATTCGGGATTTGGAGACTGAATTGGGGAGGAGGTCGGGAATGGAGATGGGAAGGTGACGATTGTATAAATTTTGTTACTATATGTTATATTAGGGAGTCTTGGCCGGGGATGGAGTGGTTCTAGGGCGGAGGCGCTCTGTATGGAGTGGTATACTCTATTATTGCTCGTGGGTTTGTCAGGCATAGTGTTATTATTATATGCTTTTACTCCGAGCCCTTTCCTTTCGAATCAGGGCTCGGCTCACGAATTGAGTTCATTCGTGCCTACATTGAAGGGCATGTGCATCAAGTTTCCCATGATCAGGCAAGTAGCCCAAAGTTTTCAGTAGTCTACGTTTTAATGTCTCGTTTGAGACGACGAGTCTGCAATGTCTCACAAGACAATTCATTGCCTACGCGGAATGTGCATTCTTCGCGAGCGCTGTGCTTCATCAATGTTTTATGGCAGGTTAGTTTGACTTAGGTCTGCGATGAACTTTTAAACATTACGAGCTCATAGACAAGTCGCAAGTATGACTTCACAGCCGCCGCCGCCGCAGCCCTCGGCTTCTGACTTGGCAGCGCAACTATCCCGTAGTCTCAATCGAATACCTTCACCCGGGATCAGTAATCGCCAAATGTCCTCGGAAGAGGGACATCAGTCGTATATGATGGAGATCTCCCAGCGGGAAAGACTCAACAACTTCATCGTCAATGAGCTGCAAGACAGCGGGTGTTGGGACAAGCCGAATGCGAAACTGAGCGATTTGTCGGGGCCCATTCATCCTTTGTATCGGAAGAAACGGTGGGGAAAGGTGTTGCCTAGAGATCCGGGGCAGGCGATAGGGTCCGGGGTGCCAGGCAATTGGTCGGTGGATAATCCGAGGGTGTGGGATGTTCTTCAGCCGGTCTTGCAGTTGCCAACGAAGATTATCAGCAACATACATTTGTGGCCCTGGTAAGTCGGAACTCTTTATATATTCCTCTGCACGATAGATCTGGAGCTGCATCTGACAAGGCTGGCTAGGCTGGATGCTCTTTTTGAGGGCCAAAGGGTACCCATCGACGAGGCGTCTATGCAGGATGAACCAGATCTTATTGGTAAGACGAGACTAGTTGGACCTTCCACGTTTTGGAGGCGGAGTGTATTGCAACAGTGGACTGGAACGCCAATGGCGCAGGAGATGGAACAACATCTATTCAACCTGTCGTTCCATATAAATCTTGGGTTCTCAGACACAAATAAAAAAACGGCCGGTATGCTCCATGGATATCATGTACCGTATTTCAAGGCAGGCGAGAACATAACATATCATTCGAGCGAGATTTATCTTTGTCTCTGGTTAGTTAAACCGCTATTGGTTTCAAACCTTTCTCCTTCCGAACGAATTTGCCAAACATTCTCATGTGCCAAGACTGTGAGTTTTGTTGCAAGTGTTGCGATATACATCTGATACTGACAGGACAGCTAGCTGGTCCATGAAACTATGGTATGCATTCTCTGTTCAACCTCCCTAAGAGAGATGCATTGACACTTACTTTTGTGCCAAAGCACGCTTCCTCCTGGTACATTCGATCAGTCAGACCAGACCTTGATGATATCGGCGTTGAGCCTGTACGTAAGAATATCTTGCAACGTAGAATACCGACTACTCCAAATGCTGACACTGCCACAGTTCTTCGAAGATGAGGCGATAACAGAACTTGGAAGATCTTGGGAAAACTCGGTTTGACTAAATCTCAGCTAGAGTACCTACCTACACAGCTCATCAAGTCCTAGGTCTTTGGCGGAGCAATCGGCGGGTTACCTACCGATGCTGGCCGTGTGGATTATGTAGCGCCATACAGTACAGCGGTGCGTGTGACCTGGCCGAGTTGGTTATGGTACGAAGACGGCAAAACGAGCAACAAACCACCCCAACGATTTCGATTCCCAGAGCGCTTCCAAACAGGTGCTGTATCGGAAACCTGGCCCATCCAAATCGAGCTGCTGGAAAACCTACAGCAGTCTGCATTCTGGGACGTCCAGGTAGCGGCTTTGGGTAGCAAGGTCATCGCCTTCCCACGCATATATGGGATGAGCAGCGAAAAGGGAGGACCTCGAAAACATCTTTATGGCGACGACTACGCGCGGTGGATAAGCCAGAGCCATCACCACGCACCGGAGCCAGCAGCACCAGCCAACGCCAGCTAACTGGCGAAATGGGAGGTGGAGCAAGAGCGGCGCATAAGAGCAAACGCCATCGCCATCTCGCAGCGCAATATACGAGCAGAGGAAAGAGCAAAGCTGATAGAAAGAAACGCGCAATATTTCCGGCTTCGGACCGACCACCAAAAGATCCTCAACTCAGCCCTTAGACAGCACGATATCAATGATTGGGCCCCAAGCCTACATATATACCAGACGTTGCGGACGCCCTTCGCCGTGATTGCCATACAGCGCAACCTCGGGGCCTGGGCGCTGAAGCAAGCCGGGTACGGGCCTTGGGCGGGGGAACTCGATCGGCAGCTGGCAGCGCGGGAGTTCCTGAAGCTGGAGGAAAAGACCAGGACGCAAGGGAACGCGCGGCAGGAGAGGGAATTCAAGACGTTCATCTTGTTTGTAGTCGACATCTTGGTCAAAGATAAGACGTTGCCTGCTACGAGTAAAGAGGGAACAGAGCAGGAGAAACGGGACGCGGTTATGGGTGTCATGCAGGTGTTGGCGCAGAGACAACTCGATGCGAGTATCGGCCCCTCGAGCAGCGATCTTGGCTGGCTTGGAAAAGCGCATGCTGTAGCTGTGCAGATGGGGACAACAGGCGGGGGTGGCTCCTCTACTGTGGCCGGACCTAGCGGTACTCAGGGACTGAGACAGGGACAGGCGCAAACACAGACAAATAAGAGACGTGCTGATTCGGACTCATTTGATGATGCGGCTGTTAACAAGAAGTTTATATCAAGCTCAGGCCCAGTCCCTGTGGCAAAGCATAGTCCTGGTAGTAGTAGTGGTGGTGGTGGTGCGAATGATGATATGATGATGGAAAACAATGGCGATGAGTGGAGTGTATCTCGATGGTTTAGTCGGGCGCTTAACTTGACTTGACGCAGACTAGACTATGCATGTTTGTTTGTCAATACAGTAGTGCTGGGCATAGTAGAATTCAAATCACGGAGCTGTACTCTTACTTACCCCTTTCTTCTCGCTTAATGGTTCATCCACCGTCGAATTAGGCTGCAGTACCTGAAACGGCACCTGTATCGCCTTAAGAGCCGCAATTAATCGGGACCTGCATCTGCACACAAGTCACATAGCTTCTGAAACAGCCGATCTGCGCTGAGATGTGATTGTTTTTCGAGAACGACAGAGATCGGACCCATAGCTGTGGGAGATATATTGCGGCTGCGACTGTCGGTAGATGATGTTGAACATCGGCCTATGTTCAATATAATCTCTAAAAAGCATACTCTGCGATGAACGGCATCTGCCATTCACTAGAAATAGCAATTATATGAGCAATGTGTATTTGCCGGTAGCCACGATACCTTGCCTTACTAAGTCCCTTTGACTCTTTGAGGCATCTGTAGATAGAGAAGCCTCGGAATAAAGGACTACAGCACTACAGAGCTCCTGACCATAGATATAGGTGGACAGATCCACGAAGGCAAGGTGGCGTCTAATGCTCGCCCGCAGTCGTCGCTGTGATTGAGAGCAATGAATGGCAGGTATATAGTACAGGGCTTGAGCTTGAAGAAGATGGATAGAAGGGCCGGTGCTCGATTTCCGGGATGGAGGTCTTGGAATCTATCGCATAGTTGCAGCCGCTGTTTACGACGATTGTGGGTAGTACGAACCTATACCCAAAGTCCTAGCTCGGCAGACTTATGATATCTGCTAGTCGTTAAACAATAGTGCTATTGCTATTAAAATTACTACTACTACTTAGTTGCAGCATTATTTTTTGGCTTTCTTTTATATATAGTCAATTATATTATTTACAGTCTATGTATTCAAGTTCCCAATACTTCCAAGTCTATCGAGCTTACAGTTGAACCAATTTAGTCTACTCAACTCATATCCTGACCACGTTCACAGCCCCTTATATGCTTATAAACCATCTCTTCATCTCCAAAAACACGCATACAACCCCAACAAACATGCGCTTCGCACCCCGTACACATCATGTGCGCACACCCATCAACTCTAAACATCCGCATGCTACAAGCCGGGCATTCCCTTACATCGTTCTCTTCATAGTACTGTTTTAGTCCTTCTGTATTGTCTCGCTCATCAGCGTGCTCCGCACAGCTTTGCCCGCGATGGTACATGGAGTTGCAGCTTGTGCATATACAGCCGAGACACGAGGGGCAGGTGATGAGGCTGTCTGTGCCGGGCGTGTAGATGGCCGTGCAGTTTGAGAATGGGCAGTAACGGAGTTCATTGGGGTGGGTGCGGATGTAGGAGTCAAAGGCGGATTCTAGGAGGGTGTCAAATTGACTCATGGGGATGAGGGATCGTAAGTGGTTCATGGTGAACGAGTTACTGCAGGTGTTGTTGTCGCCGCAACACTGTAGCGGAACGTCTTTCATTCGAGGCGCCTGGACTTGGTGAAAGAAGCATGTCGTACAATACGTATGTCCACATGTCATCCCAACTGGTTCAATAACTGGACAGAAGCAGACTGGGCAATCTTTGGGTTCGGATCGGGGTGTTTTGGTCGGGGTTGGGATGAAAGTTGGTGGGAATCCCTCAAAAAAGATCTCTTTGACCTCTTCAAAATCGTTCACAGAACCCTTGAATATTATAGCCTTCGGTATAACAAGTCTGACAGCGTTCCCGAACTTTGCCTCCAATCTCTTCATTGACCCCTGCAAAGCATGACGCAGCATTGGTGGTGTGAGCAGGATTGGATGCTCGCTAGCAGGAGGTTTGACTTTTGCCCACAGGCTATGTTCAACTGCCATCTTATCGGCTTCGGAGCCACCGTACATCAGAATCCGAGAACTTGGAAGGTCTCGTAAGATTCGTAGGTTCTTGGCAGCCGAGAGTCCAGCGAGATACGACACAGCAAGAAGACTTGCGAAGAATTCATCCCAGAGTATGCATCCATTCTCATCCAGAGCAACACTGCCAGCCAGGAGCCTGTCAATACCATCTCTCATCTCCCCCAGAGCTTGTATGGCTTCGTCACCAGTAGCACCAATTTTATACGTCGCGTAAGGTTTATCTGGGGCGGAAGGGTGCACTACGAATTGAATATCCCGACGATCAATATCTCGCTCCATCTGAGCAAATGGCTGCTTGACATGATTCTCCAACATGGAAGGAACCATGAATTTGAGGTAAGCCTTCCGCTCAACGTACAAATAGCCAATCCCGTCGATGCTCTTCTTCTGCAGAACCTGTGCTGCCTTGAGAGCATCTTGTGGGTACGAGAATATGGCAATTGCTTTGGCGGCTGTGGCTGTTTGACTATCGCACCGTCTGAATTCCTTCACATCGCCGATGCTCCGAACAAAGACCTCGACAGTTTGATCCATTTCATCTTGCGTTGCTTCGTGCGAGAGATTCATCAACTTAATAGCTGACGGCTCGTCATCGTCGCTAAATATCCCGTAGAGATCCCATGCCGAGAGATCAACGTCGAGGCCATTGACATTCAATCCAAGTCGTCCGGGCTGGGCATATATCTGGGAGCTTGGACAACGCCCCGATGGCATGACATAACTTTCTAGGATTTGCTGCCCGGCTAGCAATGCTTCAACGCTACTATACTCCAACCGAGCTCTGCGGCAAATCTTTGGCCAACGACAGCTGACCGAGTTTGTGATCAGGTACTGGGTTACAGCTCCGCCTGCGTGAGACGTTTTGATAGACCCTGATTCGGTGGTAGCGTCCGTGGAAGGTACAGCGCTGAAGACCAGCGCTCCGGTTGGAGAGAATGTCACGGTTGCTCCATGGAATGTTCTCTGCGGGGGGATGATGGGAGTCCTGGGCTGGGGTGGGATGAAGGACTGGGCTTCTGGCCTCAGTGTGTTGGCCATGATTGTTGCGGGTTGTTATAAGAGTCGTGGTCGCAGTCGTGGTTGCGATGGCGGTCGTAGGCTTTGTGAGTGCTCTGTGCTGTGCTGTATCCAACCGCCATCTTTGATTGCTCTCAAACCGCCTTGGTGTGAATTTCATTACATGGTTTCATTATTAGGTGCTGTACAGATGGAATCTTGAATAAGTATATTTGTGTTGTGTCTGTCACGAAGGAAGATGTGAGGTCTACAAGTAGATGGAGGTTTGTATTGGGTAGGGTAGGAGGGTAGGTCATAGAGGTGACGAGCTACTGTAGTGTAGTGTAGTTAGGAGGAAACGGAGCCCTGCCGGAGGGGGGTTGGGGTCATATGTAGTCCGTGTCCCTGCCGTGCTAGCTGGTATCACGTGGATGGTATACTGTTAGTCATTCATAACAGACCCAAGACCAGGGACTAAATGATACTCCGCAAAGCTTCGCGTCCTTACAAGAAAGGAAAGGAAAGGCTAACTTGAAGTGTTATATTTGCTATGGCTTTCTACAATCCGTGTTGCATATCACCGTCTTTCATTACATCATCTTTGTCCACAGACTCATACGAGTTCAATTGGCCCAACAGCTCAATCCTAGAAGGCCTCCAAGGCCACTTGTCCCACCCCTCCATAATCTGCTTCAGCATCTCATTGCTCAAACACCGCACCGAGAAACGAGACAGATCCATGTCACCACCTTTGTGAGGATTGGTTAGAGCCGGGCATACGGGCACAAGCCACTCGTAGGCGCCAGGCCAGAGGGATTTGAGACCCATTTCGACCGATTGGCCTGGGAATAGGAAGAGCGTCGCGACAATGTACTCAAATACATCGTAGTTGGCAGGGAAGTCTTTTCGTAAAACAGGCCAGATGGCCTGTGGTTGGAAGTCGAGCAAGGCGAGTTCGTGTTGCGGGAAGAAATCGGTGGGCTCAACCTTCAGCGGCTCTACTTCTCTTCGATCAAACAAGAGGCCCGGGGGATTGTGTCGGAGAAGGTGTTGGTTGTCAATATGAGTCCTGATCATGACTCGGGTCTGATGTCCCGGTAGCTTCTCAATATCGTCTTTGAACTCTTTTGTAATTTGGAAGAGCTCTTGGCGGCGAGTCTCGTATTCGGGCCCCTTGAGATTGTAGATTTCCCGTTGCATGTCCATGATTTCGTCGTTTCTTGCAGCGTATTGTAAGACGACATCGCCTCTGTTATCCTCCGTTTGTTTGCGAGCGCGCAGTTTGGTCAACAACGCCCATTCGGCTGTTAATTCGAAAGGTGCTCGCGACCTAATCTTTTTGCTCGAGCCCACATCCTCGTTTTTGGACGGTAGTGGACTTCTAGGAATATCTGAATATTTTTGGAACTCGCCGGCTGCAAATTTAGCCTCCAGTTCAGCTATCACCTTGTGGTACTGGAGCCCGATTTTATCATCATCATCCCTATCAGGTATGCCGCCTTCTTCATCCCTTTTCTCCAATATATGCTTTTGCATGGGAGTTTCTCGGCCTTCGGGAGTACTGATCCCCAACCTGTCCATGTTCGCAAGGACCTTCAGAGTTTGCTCGGCGTCCAGTTGGTCGTCTCTCCGAAATATACCTACGGCTCGTCCTGAAGAAGCAACTTCTTCGATCTTTCCACACGAAATTTCACCCTCGATGGAAGCCTTCTTCCTCATTGCAACGTGCTTGGGGAGCGGGGTTAATCTCTCCGCATCTGTGACCCAGATCAACATCCGCACCGCACCGTACTTGTGAAAAAGCGAGTGCGAGCGTGAGGCGCTCATCAACTGATGGAGTACCAAGGTAGTAAGGGAACCAAACGCCTTGAAAGCTCTCTTCGGGTGGTAACTTAGATTTGCGACAAATAGAAGAGTGTTGTTGGGTTGCTCCAAGCGGGGATCATTAGGGGGCAGAGCTGTCTGGTGGGGAAGGTATTTCTCCGAAAGTACGCGTTCGAGATGTGCCCATATCACTCCTGGCTTTGGAAACAATACGTATTTGGAGTCTTCGGCGTCGATCAATGGCTGCAACAAGGGCTGGTATAGGTCGGTATCGGGTTCCATGAGGATATGGGTTCGAGGCTTCAAAATCTCGTGCAGTTTGCGTGACCAAGTTCCCGCGCCGGGATTCACATCGATTATATCGCATCCTTCATGTTTGGCCAGCGATGGCTTCATGCGTTCCAAGATAGCATCTGAATTCCTTTTTTAGTCGCATACAACGTGGAAGTGCAAGGTAATCCTACCACATAGGTCCTCGCCCACAATATTGACCCTCCGGACATCTCCAAACGCTTTCCTTCTCCTGCTACCTCCATACCCTTTCTGAAGATACTCGAAAACAAGCTGCTCACGCCCAGTAGGCTTTGCAAGCTGTTGTTGAAAAAGCTGCTCTTCTACTGGTCGTGGCTTCGGAGTCCGACCCTTTCTCTTGGGGCGCGATATAGCGGCTTCTTCTCCTGTTTGCTTGTTCTCCTCTGATGCAGTTCTCGCTGTCTTCTTCAGTACTTCTCGGAGATCGTCCGGAATGGTAACGTCCTCGTTTTCCTCGCCTTGGGCTCCTTCTCTAGAAACTCGATTCCTCCTACTCCTGTGTGCAGCATTACCAACTTGGCGGACGGTTGTCTCATCGGGTGTTATTGGCGGCCATTTTGCCGGGAGAGCAACAGTCTGGTGGAAGAATCGAAAGCATTGCGGATGCGTATAGAGATTTCGCGTTCGCAGGGCTGGTTTACTCGCTGAAAGGGAGAGGCGTAACATCAATGGCAGGCTGCGCGAGGAAACAAACACGGAGCAAGGCTGTAAGGACGGGTAAAGAGGCAGGCATGCACTGCAATGATAGAGACAGAGAGACAGAGAGAAAGAGGGAAGTATGGTAATGTAATGAATGACTAGATCTGGCGGATAGCGGGTATGGACATTGAAAAGACTATGTATACATAAGTGGATGAATGTATGTATATATCTTGTCGAGGCTGAAGAGGAGGCTGAGAAAGAAAAAAAAAAAGTTTCGAGGAAAGAAGCATTGGTGGTCTTCCTGGTGTGTCGAACCGTAGCGTACGAGTAGGACTGTACATCCGTAGTCTGTAGGGGCCCCTCCCCTGTAGGTACTGACTGTACCGTGCCGTCTGTACCGTACTCCGTACCTCCGCTAGGTACCTTCCTACCCTTTGTTGCATGTCGCGGCACGCGGAGCATGCGGCACTTCACCAAGGCAACAAGAATACCTACCAATCACTATACTCCCACTATACCTCCTACACTGTACACTTACTATACAAGTACACTACCATTGATCAAAAGTCTTCTGCAAGCCTATCTGCACCACATCGCAATGCGTTGAATGTTATAAAGAGTAGCTGCTTCTACAGCAAGCCAGCATCATATCCCACCTTCATTATCATCTCCCTCCCCCCTTGCAGCGGCAATTATAACAATGGCGGGGTCAACATTGCAAGTTTCGAAGCCCATGAGCGTCAAGGAGATCTCTGCAAAGGCCGCAGACTTTGATTTCAACCCATACATTGCCCTGAAATACTGGATACGGACTGCCAATACTCTGCTGCGAGAGGTGAGCTAGCCCTGCACTACATCAAGTATTTCATGCTGTCTATTACAGCACAGTACCCCGCGGCAGATCTCTGACTTTTATATAGGCGCACATCTACGAGGAAGAACACAACGACCAGCAAGCCTACCTCCTATTGATGCGATATGCTACCCTTGTCTCGGAGCGATTTCCGTTACACCCCTCCGCGAAACTACCAGAAAACCGCGCTGCCCTCAAAGCCATCCAGAAGGGCTTGCCAGACATCATAGACCGGCTCGAAGACTTGAAGCCGCGGATTAACAATAGATACGAGACATGGCAGAAGGCTTTGGAGCGCAGGAAAGAGGCAAATGTGGCACTCAAGAGCGAGAAACCGGGCCTGCGGTCGAGGTCACGGATGGACCTTGCAGCATCAGATCCCGCCGTCGCAGGAAACACTACAACATTAGCAGCAGACGAGAACAGCGAGCTGGCTGTGAAGCTGGCCCACAAGGAAATCCGAAGGAGAGATGCTGCTCGGAAGGCTACACGGCAGGCGGGGGTTTCGGAGGAGGAAGAGCAGGAGCGACGGACAGCGGGGCTGTGGGATGATTGGGAAGCTGCACTCGAAAAGAAAGACCAACCAACCTCACAAGAGGACGACGAAACTCGGCGTAACATGGAGGCTTCAAGGCGTCAATTAGATGGACAGCACAATGCAGTTCCGGATGGAGGCAGAAAGCGGTTAACGAAGCCTCCACCCCGACCGCTTCGACCCGAGCAGCAGAGGAACGGACACAGTGAATATCGGTACCCCTCCATCTCAAGATCGCAACCTGTTCGATATTCAGAAGACGCTTCTGCAGAATCTCAACCAAGATCGAGCACCCAACGACCCAGATCCAAGTCCCCTAGAAGACCTCATCTCCCTCCCAAACCACCAAAAGAAAGATTTCAGGAGGAATCGCTACCACCGCCAGAGCCCATATCAGCTCCAGCACTGCCTGGGCGCCCCGACAAAGCAATGCCAGATTTTGACAATACGAAACCTCCCCCGTCATTTACCTTCCGCCCATCAGCGTACCTCGAGAACGGTAACCCTCTACGAACAGTTTTCCTCCCACCAACACTGCGGGAAAGCTTCCTTGAACATGCTGCTCCGAATACTCGAAGAAACCTCGAAACGTGTGGGATGTTATGTGGAACATTGATCTCCAATGCGCTCTTCGTCTCGCGTGTGGTCATTCCGGAGCAAGAGAGCACGAGTGATACATGCGAGACAATCAATGAAAGCGCATTGTTCGATTATTGCGCGTCTGAGGATTTGATGGTCTTGGGCTGGATCCATACCCATCCTTCCCAAACGTGCTTCATGAGCAGTCGTGATCTACATACACATTGCGGATACCAGATCATGATGCCAGAGAGTATCGCAATTGTTTGTGCGCCTTCTAAGAATCCTTCGTAAGTCAATCAACCCCTGAAAATGTGGCCAAAGCTAATTATTCCACAGCTGGGGAGTTTTCCGCTTGACTGATCCGCCCGGGATGCAATCAGTGCTCAACTGCCGGAAGACCGGACTCTTCCATCCCCACGACGAAGAGAACGTATATACAGATGCCTTGCGACCAGGTCATGTTTTCGAAGCCAAGGGGTTGGAGTTTGAAGTAGTTGATTTAAGACCATAGGGCAAGGCGACGTTGGGAGATATCATTTGCTTTGGAGCACAGCGTTGGCGTTTGGGCCGGGATCCAGGATGGTCCCTGATGGATGAGACTTTGTCATAGAACGAGCGTGTATAATTGGCGACATCAATGAGGTGCTTAGCTTCGACCCCTTGGGTTTATCAGTGACACTTTTTGAGTGAGAGATTGGAGAAATTTACCTGTTGTGCATTCTTGCCTTGATTCATGGTACACACTCAGGTCCAGTTTCATCTGAACGATTGACCAAAACCACGCAGCTTCGAATCTCGTAGTGCAAGCTCCCTCACAGACGAGTGAGGTTCAACATCTCTCCCAAAGTCCCGGATTCGCTGCGCCCGGAGGGCATCCTTCTCGCCCGTCGGTATATGAACAAGGTACATTGAGCTTTGAGGACGAGCTATAGGCTATAGCTCCCATCTTGTATCTCCTTCAAAGGGCAGTAGCTACCGTTTTATACCAGCTTTTCAAGGCAGCTAGCTTCATGCTCGATATATATGCTCATTTCCTTGAAATCATTTCCTACCCCCCAGTCTTGCTGACGCTCAGTTTCCTGGCTAGTTAGTTATCTGGGCCGCTATACCGTCACTTTGCACATTCTCTTCGCACATCTTATCAGCGTTCTTGCTCCTTGTTATATAATGTTCCAATATGCGTGCTATATAATCTACTCTACCTCTCTTGGCAATTAAACGCGAGGTATCTGTGGTTCGTTGCTTGGAAGTCAAGTTATCTAAACATACCTCTATACGCTGTAGTCTTTAGCGATCTTTCCTTTTTCACTTTCTCTCACGACGTAGTCTCTGCTTGATGGCAGTTTGTTCCCGTCACTTAATCCTCCAGTCGCTTGTTTCTTCCAGCCATTTGATAGCGGGCAATGGTGAAGTGTTCTCAGAAGTTGGGGATTAAAGTTTTCCACCAACAGGGTTTTAACGCGCTCTTGACCTATCGGCTTGTTCTTATGATCAGATAGATGTCAGAGACATTCATTAAAAGCGTCCCTAGGCCATGTGGCGAATAAAGGTCGAGGAAGTAAAGAATCGCTAGCCTACTGTGATATTTCCGAAGTATTCAGTACCTACTTAATCGCCACCAACGCTTCTGCTGACTACATTAACTCTGC
Source organism: Lachnellula arida (assembly GCA_007821475.1). Classification (NCBI taxonomy): domain Eukaryota; kingdom Fungi; phylum Ascomycota; class Leotiomycetes; order Helotiales; family Lachnaceae; genus Lachnellula; species Lachnellula arida. Next base: position 86,130 of record QGMF01000014.1, on the reverse strand, counting down.
TTGGTGTCACAAAAAGACGCAAAGAGGTAGGCTAAGTCTCGAATGTCGACACTGCAAAAAGACAGAGATGTTGGCTTGTGAATAAACCCCAAAGGATATTTTCTATTTCGGGAGCCCCGTGGGGGCGGGTGCACAGCATTCGGTGTTGTGTTGCCTTAGATGTTTTCCTATTCATTCGCTCGGTACAGGATTATGCTTGAAACGACCCCACTCAGCCGCAAAATGGCCAAGTTAGGCAACTTGGGACGATGCTACACAAAAAGGGGCAGAAGCACGCTTACTCTTAAATTGCTTGAAGCATTTCCCTACTTTGCACTTTCCAAATTCAGAAAACATGCCTCATTCGATATTTGACGTACTATGGACCCACTTATACTCTAAAAGTGAGATCGCCCTGATCACCCTGATCACCCCTTGTTTTACTCCACTAAATCTAATACTAGACAAGGCTAGCTCCTTCCACTTTTGGGTGTCAAAGGCCATCCCACATTTCTATATCCAAGACTTCATTAATCACCTGCTTTCATATGACCTGTAGTAGTTTATTAATATTCCTACACCGTGCTGAGCAACGGGATTGTATTTCAAGCAAGCCAACTAAAATGAGTTTGTATGGGAGGTAATATTACTTTTCCCTTGGGAGAACTTCTGGGGAACAGGTTGAATGGCAGGACTTGTGAGAGAATTACGTGCAAGGATGAGTGAGCCTAAAACATTCCGATATTGAGGCTCTTCCTCGTAAAGCTACCATCTACTCTGATGTTAACTGATGCCTCCTTCCAACAGCCAGCTTCTGCTGGTCATTACCCCTAAGTTCACAAAGCTGGCTCCAGCACGCTGACCACAACACAATACGGTACTAAATATGTATACACATCCCACATGCTCAAGTCACTTCTACTTTGCGTAGCTGAACATATACTTGCAACCAACTTCCTCCTGAACCCTCTCAACCGTCTGAAGACATGCCCCGCCGCATCTGGGCACTGCATGTACAACTTCATGACTATCCAAAGTGCCGCTATTCGCAACCAATAAACCTCGCGCTCACAACCTCGTCCCAGAGATCGGTGTTTCCTTTAACTCCAAGCTCCCAGTAGGATATGTAAAAGAAAAGCGCGGAGTGGGTTGGTGACGCCGAAACCGAAATCCGTTCACGTACAAAAAGCAAAACATGCGTGGCAGCATTCCCCGATATTGACGCCGACAGCCCACAATACAGGGCCGCTATTACGTTCTCGTTCTCTATCCAGGTATCGGAAATCTGTGCTTCGACGATTTTAACAACTATGATGGTATTGAAGCAGTTTAAAGCCATACTAGTTAGCTGTTATTATTAGTTACCATCGAAGTTTGCTTTGTATTTTGTAGCTCTGTTCGCGGTGGCTGGTGTTGATGGAATTATTCGGGTCAATATGCGCCGCGCGGCCACTCAAGGAGGGCAATAGCGTGGAACTTTTTCATATTGTCGAAATATCCACCCGTAACCAGTGAAATTGAATGGAGGTTTATCATAAGTGTCATTTAGTACGATTTGCGGAGACTGGCTGGGGAGATTGCAATGGGAAACTGATGGTTTGTTGCGTACTAGTAATAATTGCCTCCAGCGCATACTCCACAGCATTGCGTGTGTTCCGAAATTGTGTGAGGTTTGCGTCGTGGACGTCCGTCGACCTCTAATGACTGGGCTATCTTTTCTCGATTCGTGGCGCACTTCTCTGTGGTACACTTTGCAACGGCTTATTGGGTGTATTAATAGTGATCAGTCATTGGACGATAGTAAGCTGTAATACCAATAGCAACTCGAATTGAAAAACAAATCTTGCATGACTGTGTTCGGCCATCAATAATATAGAAATAGGGCTTCACCAGCTGCCTCGTTTGATTTACTTGGTTTGGACTTTGGGCATATCGCGTTTCCAAAATATAATTTCAAGGTTTTTTCATAGGCTAAGTTGAAATGGGCTTCAGTCTGCACAATGGCTATTCAAAATGGAATCAAATAGGTGTTTTATTTATGGAAACTTGAAAACGAAAACATCTGGCAAGCTAGGGGTCTTTAAAATAGTGTGTTGACTTCAGTCACTACTTGGCTGCATGGGGATATTTGATGAAGTTATCGCTTTCCGGGGTATTTTCCATAAAGCCTATGTAAAGATGCAGTATATAAAACATAAGAGGACTCTCAGAGACCCCGTTAGAAGTAATCCACATCTACAAGGCAGCAAGCATAAAACCAGACGCCTACTCATGCTGAATCGTTCACCATCATAACAACATCGCTTACACCTAAGCAAAGCGAGTTCCAGCCTCGTAAACATGGTGTATAAACATATAAGCTTTGTATACACACACGAATTAATCGCAATAAAAATTTGGTATCCCAAGAGAGTGTAGAGAAGCGAAGATTTTGGGCACCAGAGCCCACCCCAGCGCTATGGTGAGAACTGATGCCCTGAGGGAGCGTGTCTAGGCGCAAGTGGTTCCCACGCAGCAGGTAATGGCACCAGCACATTTCGAGTTTCCATTGTTTCCTCCATCACCGTCATATGGGAAGGTGTAAGCTGACCCAGCGGCAGGCTCAAAGAAGGGATCGGAGATGACGGTCGCGTCAGTGGCCCCGGAACTGCGTTTGGGGTTTTTGCATGCACCTTGTCCATCTAATTCAGCACACAATCCACAAGAGCCGGTACCAGACTTGTCCTGTATGTTGTTAGTTTTGAAAGGGGCCATGAACTCGATGGTTATTGCTTACTGTGCATCCACCTGCAGCAAATAGATCTGTTGCGATGCCAGAGACCTTCTGGAAGATGTTTGTGGACGCGACAGTACATTTGCAGATAAGGGGAACGGAAAATCCATTGCTAAATGAACATGTCAGTAGATATTAAGTGTAGTGGGGAAGCAGAATGCGTACACATAGCTGACATCGATATCGGACTGGAGGCCAGCGGTCCCTTGTACAGAGTAACTTCCCTCCAAAAGACTATCATTATCTGTAATGTCGTAGTCTGCATCTGCGAGAAACACGTTTCCACCCCAGCCTTCTGGCACCGCAAAGACACCAGTGGCACCAGGCGCCATCGTTGCTGCGGTTACTTTGTTTCCACTGACACCTGTGGCAGGCATATTGGCGTCGTTGTCCTGGTGGGATGTGCTGATAGCTTTTCCATATTGGTTAATGAGAGTGATGGTCAACTCCGGACCATTAGTGTGAGCGCCACCAGCTCCTTGAATAGTACTCGCGGCAGCGGGAACGAGAGTCGAGGCTTGAGTCGAGGTTGGAGTCGAGGTTGGAGTCGAGGTTGCCTTTGGAGATTGTGCAGCAGAACTGGATGTAGAAGATGCTTTGTTGTTCACTTGTGCGAAGACTCCCGGGTTTTCCACAGATACTGAGGCGGCTGGAGAAGATGCAGCGGGTGCGGAATAGTGTGTCGTTGGGACAGGCGCGGCAGAGGTCGTTACTGGTGCTGGTGCTGCGGCAGGTGTAGTTGCAGCTGCTTGTGGTTCATTGTTGTTGTTGGTTGCGGCTGGTGAGCCCGCTGTTACGGTTACTACTACAACATCATTTTCCTACTTCTAGTCAGTTTAAAGGCCATTTAGATATTCATCTAGCACTTACGGTTACCACTGCAGTGGCAATATAATCAGGGTTTGCGATAGGTAGTGCAAGTGTGGTGGCGACGAGTGCCAATGTAAAGAGAAGGGATGCGGTATACATATTGAGAACCGGCCGCAGACCGGGGGCTTAAAGAAAGACTGTAAAAGAGTGTGGTAGATTCAACGCTGATGCAAAAAGGAAGGGAAAATCTGGGGAATGGTTTTCATTATATTCTCCTTCTTGCCCCCCAGCGCACCAACCACGCGATTGTTTCATCCTACATTTGGCTCCTTCAATCTACTAACAATCCTTCCAATCCATCTGCAGAAGAGGCAAGGATGGGTGCAGGCACGTTCTAGGGCCGGGTAAGGACTCTAAGCGAAATTCTCAGGGGTAAAGATCCTGAAAACCCACAGGCCCCCCATGAACGACACGCTGTGATTCGCCATCGGCTCCTTCGCGCCACATCTAATTTCGCCCATCGCGGCGTCAAAAGCTTCCCAAAATAAGAGAATCTCCGGGTACCTGGCCTCTTGTCACGCTTCACGTCTCACGCTTCGTTTGGAAAGTCGCCAGCCAGGTACGAGCCCTTTAGAGCGCATCATTTTACGCCGAAGGGGGTGTTGTGAGCCTCATCCACGTGCTTGATAGTGTACAACCGCTGGCTAGTATAGCAAGTAGCCGCTGGTTTGGGCGAGGAATGGAGGGAGGGACAGTCCCTTTTTGGTATGGAATGTTGATCAATATTTCTTTCGTGAATTCCTATGGATTTTGATCACGTCGAGCAAAAAGCTAACGGAACAGGTAGCGTGCACTAATGTTTATGTAAAAGTTGTCCCACGTGCTGTAAGTTTAGAATACTGACTCTATTTCTAGCCCTGGTATTACTGTTTGTATAAATACTCTGCATCTTTTTTTATATCTTATGATTAAGCATCTTACTTGCATCTTTTTCACGCTCAGCCTGCTGCCTCTCCATGCGCAGCCGCGAACACAATCCTCCGGCGTATAATCAGGCGAATCAGATAGCTTGTTGGCGTCGACTAAGACCCCTGGCTAAACAGAGTACGCTTGGCCCCGAAAGATTCTCGTGTGGATGGACGATTGGCCCCCAAGGATTGACACGTACGGCACTTGAAACGGCGCTGGGGCATTTTTCCCCACCAGTGCAGGCCACGCATGCAGGTAGAAGATCAGGTACGGTGTGCGGAGTCAGCACCTGCTTTTTGTCTGTCAGGTGGTTGAATAAAAACGGGCGACGAATTTGTGTATTCTTTGTATTTGTGCAAGTTCAATAAAACCCATAAAGGCTGCGATTTGACCCGTGAACTCTATAACTTGCTATCGGCTTCCAACCTCGTTTGTTCGTCTCACCTGTATTGCAATTGCCCTTCGCAGCTTCCTAATTCTCGTGGCGGCCGCCGTCCGTGCTGCTATGGTTCGGCCCCGATAACCTAAATTGCTCGTCTTCCTTTGCTTTATTACGGACCGCAACTTCATTTTCTTATTCCTAGGTGGGGGGCTTTATCAACCAAATTTCCAGCAAGCTAGAACACCGTCCGCATGGCGAATCTTGCGGTTGTAATTACAAGCTAGGTAAGTCCGATTCGAATTAATCTCGGGGTCCGATTATAATAGTGCCCCAGCCATGTGCTCGTGAGGAGTGTAAAGATATCTTCTAATCTGTAGGCTAATAAATAGCTTCGGACTTCTCTGTCCCGAAATATAGCAGTCTTCTTAAACACCTGTACAAAATCAATAACTTTACTCTCAGTATGATTAAAACAATAAGATGAAGTTCTGTTTCTGTCGATTTCCTACTAATAAAATTGACTATGTAATAAATCACCTTCCTCTTATGTCATAGATCTCCAACAAGAGCAAGTTGCAAATTTCACCAGCAGGTCGAAATTTCGAAAAGAACCACGATCTACTCGAGGGATGATCCCTCTTACCTCAATATACTGACAAAAAACTCTGCGATGTGCAGCTATTGTTGCCATCGCAGGCAGGCTATCTGCGGTCCGATATATATTCGTAAGAAAAGGTGAGCCTGGTGAGGTGTAGGATCGAAGACGGTATAGAAAATGTAAGTTGCTGGGCATGCAATGACTCACTCAACGCGAGAGCCTCAAAGGATCCAAGAATATTTCACAGGAGCACGATCACGGTTCAAGAATAACCCGACCTGGATTACTTGTTCAAACTTCGAGAAAGCGGCCTGCCTTGCCCTGCATCGCAATCTGTTTAGCGTCGATCCGCCTTACATAGCGCGAGATCTTCTCCCAATGCAACGTGGGATTTCCCGGTATTTAGAATCATTCCTTTCTCTTCCTTCCCTCCTTCCATTGATCTCAATTCCTGCATCTGATTTTATGTGCCTACTACTTGTTTGCCGTGTTGCGTTCCTCCAGTGATGGTTTGCAAGCTTCTGTACTCGTGGTATATCATTATGAATTTCTCGCTATTGTTTTTCTACTATACTGTACTGTATCACCCGAGCCGTTGAATTTACCCATCCACCAGCCGAATCACGCAGAGCAGGGCGAACCCGACACTTTCTAGTATCGTAATGAAGTTACCGTTTTGGAGAGATGATTGTGCGAGAACAGTCTCGAAGATTTACCCAGTTCCAGTGGCTGCTCCTCGAGTGCGGGGTCGAGCCTTCCCGATTCTTCGCAAATCAAACTCATCTTTAATCACCTTGCATTGCAACCTCTATGATGCTGTGGCCTTTAGTTAGGCAGACAGACGATGCCTTGTTGATGTCGATAGGCCTTTAGCCAGTGCAGAGAGGACCTGCTGCATGTCTTGAGCAACACCAACTTGCGTGACGCCTTGTTTCATTTGGTAGGTACCCGATCCCAGAAAAACATGCACGAGTTTGTAACTGGCTTATGTCCAACTCTTGTGTACCGTCGGTTAATATCTTCTTGTGCTGGTGGAGCCACGTAGTGAAGCAGAGCCTCAGCCTCGCGATCAAAATTTAATGAGGCTGCACACAGTCAGGCCTCCATGCATTCTCACATCTTTTCTCGAGCATTTAAGTGATTATGTTCTGCTTTCGATCCACGCAGGATATCTACAAAATTTCCAAAATGGCAGACCAAGTCAATGGAACTCACGCGGGAGACGTGAAAAGCAATGGGGAATCAACCCCCGCCGAAGATATACAGAGACTCGCATACATCAGGTTAGTAAACATTGTGTCTTCTGATTCAACAGGTCTGACAGATTATCCAGTGCCTTGCAGAGTAGCCGTGTCACAATTCTGGTTGGGACGGCTAGCACCCCTTTTCAAATTCCGCAAGACTTGTTGAGCCAGCACTCGCCAATCCTAGGGGAGAAATTTCGTTCCACAAATGCCAAAGAAGCGATCGAACTGCCAAATGTCAAAGCATCTACTTTCGAAGATTTCTTCATCTGGCTTCATGTGTTTGAACCCAGACTAGGGACGAAATCATTTGAAGCCGTCCTCGATTTAGCCATATTGGCAGAGACGTACAATATTTACCAGCTCAGGAACCAAACCTCAGACCTTCTTTGGCGGGAGTTTCATGACAAGCGGTGGGAGATTACACCTTATCTACTCTCAATAGTGTACACTTCTGTCCCATCTGGCTCGGTCCTACGTCAACTTTGGGTTTCTGTTTTTGCAATCACACATAATCGCACAGCTTCCCCCGAACAGGACAACGATAACTTGAGATGGAAGTCGGCATTTGAGACGTTTCCTGAACTTGGATGGGACTACTTCTTGCAAATGCAAAATGTGCGACCACGACCTGAATCTGTCACTCCGGGTGGCGCTTGCCGTTTCCACGACCACTCTGATATACCTTCTTGGGAACGCCAATTTACGGCTGAATGCCCGTATCCTCACGGGGCACCGACTAAGCTGCCAGAATATGATCTACCTATCAAGGACAGTACCCAGATGGCAGAGGTCCAGGAGACCAATGGAGGTGTGGTGTCGGAGGAGGTACTGCCCCCGCCGAAGGCCGCACTAGATTCTGGGCCTGTGCCAAAACAGCCGGCGGCAATGTCTAAGAAAGACAAAAAGAAGAAGAACAAGAAAAAGGTAACTAATGAGGTGGAAAATGGAACCTTGGCGGATGAGATTTCCGTGACTTCTGGCTGAGGATCAGATGTGATAGTCAGAGTTACTTACTTTCTTTTCAAAAATGGATTACTGTGGTCTTAGTCTCTTTATTTATGAAGCTTCACTATAAGGCAAAAATTGACGGCAGGGGAAGAAGCAATGTGACAAACGTTCAAATCCAATTTCATTGTTTGATATACGCTTGGAAATCGTCCCTGCCAACTGTGTATTGTCTCAATTTCAAGCAAGTGATAACTTCTAAATCGTTTAAAGCTCGCTCACACAAGCCGGATACCCCTTCTGTCTACTTATGTCGACTCAAAATCCCTATTAATTCCGAATCGAAAGTCACGCAGTGGCTGGCCTAATTCCAAGCAATTTCATCCCGTTTTCCATAACCTGCCGCACGGTCTCAAAAAGAGCTGCTTCGGCAGGGCTGATATTTGAAACACTCTGGCCTTCTTCTCCAGTGTCAAAACAGACGGATAGTTGATCTGTGATGTTGGTAAGATAAAGTACAATGGTTGATGGTTCCAATGTTTTATACGCTAAACTGGTAATGTTTGGGTATTGGGCTAGAATGCGAAGAAGCTCCGTATAACTCTCCTCTTCAATTGGACCATAATCTTCGTTGGAAAAGGCGCCCAGATCGAATGTCGAGCTTTTGACAATATCACAGAGTTTTAGATACCAGTATTGTAGCTCTGGGCCAGTGCCGCGTCCAAAGGTGGTCATCTTGTCAAGATCGATGGAATAGTCAGAAGCCCTTTTGATCTGTAGCTCCCCTGCTAAAAGCGCAGAGATTCCCATTGCGGCGGCGGAATCGTCCGAATTGCCAAGCAGAACAGCCTTCTCCGGGGTTGTCGACAAAGATTCATGCATGGCGCTCTGGCAATGATCCAGGATCTCCCCTAATTTGTGTCCGTGATCTAACTTGTCCGCGCCTTTGTTAAAGTGAACATGTTGCAATTTGTCTGCAAGATCGCCCATATCCATGAGCTTCAGAATTTTGGAAATGCGCACGAAATGCATATCGTGATCATTGGCGACCACGTATATCATCTTGTCGAAAGCATGCTTCCTTGAACGATCAACCGCTGTAGCCAGCTCCCTCAGATGATACGTCCTGCTCCCGTTGCGATCTCGGATGATGACTCTCCCGGGTTTCCCTGTATGTTTCTTCAGATCCACAATCAATGAACCTTCGCTCTCCTCGGTGATGCCCTTGCTCTTCAGTAAACTCTCTACCTCGTCCATGGTCTCTGGGCTGACTTGCGCCTCGCCGGCATACTCGTCGAAGTTGACGTTCAAACGAGCATACAGCTGGACGTAGTGCTCGATGGTAGAATCCCTGAATCGTTTCCATAGTGCAAGTGTCTTCTCATCGCCGTCTTCCATCCTCTTGAAGAATGCATTTCGCTCAGCAAACAGCCCTTGGGTCTCAATAGCAGCGGTATCTCCCCCATTATCTCGTGCGGCCCTACTGGCGATTAATTCCGGCTGGAACAGTTCATTGATTTTGTTGTACACATAAAGCATGTGGCCGACTGGGTCAGCTTCAAACTGCTCTTCGGAGCCGAACCTCTCCCATCCTGCACCCAGCAACCCAATTTGCTTTCCCCAGTCCCCCAAGTAGTTAATCTTAACTACATCCCAGCCCATATTCTCATACTGGTTAGCAACATATGCTCCCAAGAGCGTACTTCGAAGGTGCTTGCCATGAAATTCGCTGGCGATGTTAGGAGAGGAGAATTCAACAACGACTTTTTTGCAACCAGGATTGGACGAAGAAGGATCACGCAGTCCCACTGAAGTATCTTTGCCATAAATATCCTTGCGATCGTTGATGTAAGGGATAAGGAGACGAGGAATTGTTTCTGAGGTGAACATGATCCGAAGATGAACACCATCATGAAGGGGAAACATGAAAAGGGGACATCTTGGGAACTAGAGAGAATTTCGTTAGATGAAGGAGATGCTATACTGTGGAGTGTATGTCATACTCGTTTCATGAGATCAACGGCAAGAGCGTCCGGGTCTGCACCATGGCTGAGTTTGGGTAATGGTACTGTCAAGTCCGCAGTGAAGATGTCATTCGGCCAATGAATAGAGTTATAGGCAGTGAGAGCATCGCAGTCAGTAAGGCTGCTCAGGATCTCAGCAAGATATGAGCGGCCAATATCAAGAGGATTATTCAGTACGTGAGCTTCTGGGAACACTGGGATACCACCCAGCCCTAATCCCTCAAGCCTAGTTGTAAGGCCACTTAGTTCGAGCGTCGCCATTATAATTAGCTTCTGGTAATTTCGATTATCGAGGCTTCAACTCCAGATCTGGCTCAGGTGTATCGAATAATAAAGGTAGATGTTAGGCAAGGATTACTCTGTCATATGTATATGACTGTACCCAACAGCCTCATAACAATGAGAAACAATAAATAAATCCATGCCCGAATGGAGCCCAACAGCAAGATAATTCTTCAACAGGGTTGCCATTGCCAATGGAGGATAGTAAGGCTGGCAGAAGGCGGGGTTGCGTATCAATTGGGTGGCAAGCCACTCAGAGGATCACACATACTGAGCATGTGCCCGTCTGCAGGGCTCGAATAGATTGTTTTCCAATTAACTGTAGCACACATTACTTCTCAGCCCAAACAATATGTTACGCCAAACTCCATGGCCTAAAGTCGATTCCATGAAGTGTTTGTCTAACACCACCAGCACCCATGTAATGATTTCGGCCAAACTGGTAGATAAATAACAGATACGGCACCAAGAATTTAACCCTTCCTCAGAAGCTCGTTTTTGATTTGGCACTGGATACCCCGTGCAGTGCTCTTGTTCCGAGGGCGTTTCGCTCCTCGTCGCCAATTATTCGAGGTTGGAAGCCATTCTCGCCCCTTTTTCCGACGGTCTTCCTTGTAAACCATATTGTAACCCCTCTTCGTAAAAATAAAATGCGAGATGCAGCGTGTCTGGAAATCGAACGAGTGGCATATACCGTGATGATTAGCAGGAGAGATGTAATCATAAAAGAATTGGGGTTTAAAGCGAAAGGGATAGCTTGTTGCTGCATGCTGAATATCGCAGCAGCGAGCGCAACAGGATAGAGTACCTGAAATTTCGAAAAAAATCAATTGATTGGTATTTTAGAAACCGATAGAGGACGTACTGAGACCGTAAACTCTGAAGTTGTTCCGTTTCCATCAGCTGTTTCTTTGCTATTAACAACTAAGAGGAGCTGCAACTATATGGATAACAGCATTAGTGCAAGTGTTTATTGAATCGCGAAGCAAACACAAGTGGAAGGAATAGTGCGAACTTACATTTCTTTCTAATACAGAACATGATTTGGTAAGAAAGCTAATTTGCTTCTGTGTTTCTTGAAGCTGCCAGAAGCTCGACTCGATAGCATGAAGGGATCGCCAAGCGTGAGGCGAAATTCTTGAGAGATCATTACCACGAAAGTAATTGCGGTCTCCATTAGGACCAGAAAACGACTTCCATGCATCGACCGTGCTGGAAAGAACCTCGTCAAGCCGACATAAGAGGCTCATGGCTTGGATGGCCCAGTCGAAAGCCGCCTTGATCTCTGCATCTTCCTCTTGGGCAATCCCAGAGCGCCCAGCTAACGTGAAATCATGTTTATTTAACTATTGAACCCGATAACAAGAACGAATTAGCCGGGTTTTTATATCGGGTGCTTGAGTGTGATAGCATACGTATCGGTCGACACCCCGCTTCACATTGGAAACCAAATATTCCCACTGTATCCTCACCTGCTCAATCCGAATTTCGAAGACCTTTAACCAGTATTCACGCGGCCTCGAGATGGGAATGTCTGCCTCTAGTACACCAGATGCAATCTGGTCGCGTTTGAGGTCGTCCTCGGAGGACTCGTGTAAAACCCCATCAATTTCCGCATCAACAAAGCCGTATGCAACCCATCGCCACTCATCCGATCCAGTGACGACACAAGAGAAATGGGCTTCGCACATGCCCCAAGCTTTTGTTGGTTTCTGCACCTGCGTCTCGGATCCGCATAGCTCCAAGAAAGACAAATCTGTCCACTTTCTCAATGGCTTTGTATTGACCCCACCCATGGGTTCATCTGGGGGCGTATCAAGTGAAATGAAGAATGGTAGATGTAAATTCAAGGCAAAGGTAAGTAAACCTGAAGAAGGACATGTAACCGCGATGGAGGATTGGAAATGGAGGTGTTTGTATATTGCATTTATTAACACAGGAGTTTGGCGGATAGACGCTGTTGCCGCCAGAGCGTGAATGCAGGCGGGATCCAGGTCAGAGATGTATATCAATCGTCTGGCAGCGTCAGGCAATTCGTCGTGCTCGAATCGTTCCTTCTCTAAGGCTTGGTAAAGTCCAGTAGCCGACAATGGGTTTTCGTACCGTCTCGTATCTTCGCTTTTTTCAAGTTCCAGAATACACGTCCAATTATAATTCCTATCATCAAGCCATACCGACCTCCATAATCCCGCCCTCCCCTTAGCTCCAACCACATGATCAAGGCATATGCCTTGACAGAACTGCTTTATAACATCGATTGCACATCGGGAGATTGTATGCCCAGCGTCCGCTAGGAATATATCTAGGTCGTCGTCTTCAGCATGAAGCTCTTTCGCGACGGTGACGGGTGCCAATTTTCTCTGGTCTTTAAGTTTCCGAAGTGTCGAGAATTGCGGATACCAGCTTTTACTGAACTCTGGGAGACTGCAAAAGTCCTCGGTGACTGTTCTGGGAGGAGAAGTTATCGTTTGGCGTTGACCAGAAGTCGGATTATCCACACTTGGAAGGTCCTTTCGGGGTGGGGCAGTTCTCGGTGAACATACAATTGGACGCTTATCTGTGGGGGTTTCAATAGCCGCCACCGGATCTGGATAGTCAGTCATTTCAAAGTCCATCTCTCTTACCCACGTGCTTCTTCATTGACTTCGAACGACATTAGACTAAGATATCAGCATGCATTTCTTAGCGAAATATATATTAGAACCAGGAAAGCAGTGACAAGTCTTTTGCAGGCTATAAGTAAACGGGTGGAAGGCAATACGATTCGGCTGTGTATACGAGTTGATATTGGACATTTTCGTCGTTGACCGAAAAACATGAATATCAGTATATCGTTTTTCGATAACATGTTGTTCCCGGAAAAGGAGGTCTCAAAAATCATGTCGGTCAGTGAAATAGAGAGCACAACCTATGATGAAACTTGTAGGTGGCATAAAGGCAAACACTCGGCTGATTGACATTGAGCCAAAGGAAGCAATACACATTTTTTGACGCCAATGTCCTACCCCTCAACCCCTGTACCTTCGGTATCCAAATGCCGCAAGATGTGCGATGAGAGCCCAAGAGATCCCATCCCCTAGTCGTTATCTTCCAGTAATCTGACTGTTTGTACTATAGTCGGGCGTCAGTAAGGCTCTACAGCCGACTTATTCGGCAGGACCACTTACAAAAGACCACATTTTCTTCGGAGTTCGCAGCCTCATCGTTATGAGCCCAGTATCACCGCACCGCGACTTTTGTGGTTTGACAGTAGGCACAACGGGAATGCTGACATTCAGAGCACTGGACTGTTCTGATATTTATACCGGATAACCCACAGTCACACTGATCCATCAATTAACCACCAATCCTAACAGAGCCTAGAAGCTCATACAGACACAAAACCCACACATTCCCAAATATAGACCGTCTTCCGTTTCCCTGGTGGCTTAAGGCGAAAGAAGGTCAGCTGGCTGTTTCAATTGGTCTTGATGGACATTGGACTGGTAAGGCACTCACAAGTTCTTGAATCGACCCGCACATATGCCGCCACGACGTTATCGCCTCACCAGTGGATGGGTCCGGGTTTGCGTATTGAAAATTAAGCTTATTTTCCATCGCGCAGAAGGTGTAGATGTGGGGGCTATAACACGCGGTGACGAATGGCAGGTTAGCGACTCCATGCATAGTAATATATATTGTCTCCAGCTAGGGTCGTAGAGCGAGCGATGTGATAGATATTGGATGGATGTGATAGATATTGATGTGTGCGACCACCAGGACGGTGAGCAAGCCAGATCCAGCCTCGGATATGCGGGACCCTCGGGGCCCCACATGAAGCAAGGGACTGTGAGAAACCTTGCATCGCAAGCCTATGCCACATGCCACAATAGTCCTCAGGCGCGGGATGGCATTGGTTCCCTTGTATTGAGCGATACTAACTCTGCGTTATACAGCAACTGACTGGCCCATCGGAGTACCTGATTTCTCACCTGAACAAAAGAGTAGACCTTTATCTGTTCATCCATGGAATTCTGGACAATCTCTGCAGTTCTAGCTGCTGCTTGCACCAGTTCCTCAACTGAAGCTGTCTGGGCCTGGCCAAGTAGCAACAGATAACTTAATATGTAGGTATCAAGCGGTGTAGGTATACGGGGTAACCTTTTATACGTCAGACACAGCATAGAACACTACTCGTACCTCTCCTGTACCCGGATAGCCACCGGTCATCCTCCAATGAATTTTGATTACTCGGGTCTGGCAAAGCGCATAGGAACACCAACCCCGGCGACCGACCTGGCGGCGGTTCTACTAAGCGGGAATGCTAGGTTAGATGGGGACAATCCAATGTGGTGAGGAGTCCAGATGACCAGCCTGATTGAAGCAGTTCGAAAAACATATAAAGTTAAGATCATGTATTACGAAGCACCTGTAATACTGCAGAGTAAAGCCGATGCTATAGAGCTATCAGCTGTTCGATTGTAGCAACCTCCTTCTGGCATTTGATGGTAAGAAAGTACCGAACATTGCGATTGCAAACATATACTCTTGGATAACTTTGACGCAGAGTAATATATACAGCGTGATGATCATATGAGCAACCAGCCTCACATCTAATGACGGTAATGGAGTACGGTCATTTCGTATACTGGAAAAAAGTATACATATATATACATACACCTATATGGCTCCAACTCCTTGGCGAGGAAAAGTTTTGGCCGCATGCGACAAGTGGAAGGGATAATAGCGCGGCAGGTTAATACCTTGGGACAAAAAGACACAAATATAACTAATGACATAGTTTTATTGATACCCCTTATTGAAATTTCAAAATAGCTCGGCATTTCCGCTTGAAATGCATTCTCTAAGAAAAGTATAGTAATATCAACAGGCGCCAGAGGCTTCAACATTGCCCAAATCGTGGATTTGTGGATCTCCAATCCTTGTCCTATTGTGAAAAAATACGAGCCAATCAGAGGACGAAGAGAAGAGGCAAGAATAGAGACATAAGTATAGGACGTTTGAAGAGACGGACGAAATACCAGGGCCAAGTACTAGTAACAGATATTTTCAAGCCAGCCAGAAACGTGAATATGATAAAAATGGCAAACTTAAAGAGCAGAAGTGATTACGATGGCGTTGAAGATAATAGTGATTGCTAATCTCCTACAAAATTTTATCCCCCAGCCGTAGAGCTCTGAAAATGGTGCAGGTATTAATTGACCGATCAAGTACGGTACCTTATAGTATACATGCTGTAGATAAGAATATATTAACAATGATCTGGAATTCGAGCATAACGAGAGATTCGCACGGCCAAAGACGTGGAAATTTAAGCTGTGCTAAAGGGATTAGCATACGAAGCAGATGATAGATTTGATAAATACACTTATAGAATCCAGACATATCATACTGGTAGGATAGTATTCCCGCCCAGTTGTTAGGGCTGTCTGACCTGGCGGATCCATACACTCGGGATCGGAAAGAGTATCGGCATCTCTTTCAACAACTTACAGTAAGAAGTCCCGGGAAGTCGGCAGGGGTCGGAAAATAATTATGCCGATTGATAGATAAGTACTAGTTACCGTGAATTATTCTCCGGAGCCTGTGCATGGATTTTCTACTGCCGGTACAGTAAGAAACGTAAAAAGGAAGTATATTTTGAAGCATATACTCGAGTGTGGTAGCCCGAGCCGTAGCAGTAGCGACATATGTTGAAGAATGAGGTTTTCTGAGCAAATGGAGGAGGGATTTGAGGGTAAATATACGATGCCATTTGTCGGTAACGGGAACGGGAGTGAGGCTGAGCTGATGCCTTGGCCTTGGCTTCCCAAGGGTTGTAAGCGAAGTAATATTATACGAAGTACGACGTGGACGTACTCTACCTCCGTGCAGTATTATGTTTTCAGGATACTTCGCGGCCAATCAAACAAACCTCGTCCAGAAAAATAACCAAGGAGGCTCATATTATCACACCCTACGGTCCACGGAGGTAGGCAATGAAGGTTCGAGCGGCCAATCAAATAAAAGGTCAAGACGGGGAGGAGAATACTTTCTAGGTGAACTATAATTACTTGAGTAAAATTAAAATTATTCATGCCTTACTCCGCGCGGGTCGAAAAGTAATTTGAGGCCTGATGGTGATATGCTGGATCTAAATACGATTCCTAACTACTCGAGTATTACGGAGGAGATTATACTGTTGAAGCGTACTCCGTATCATTTAAACCTAAAAAGGGAATGGCACTACTTTCAGCCGCGTGGAGTATCTGCTTAGTAGAGTTTGATTACAATACAGGACAGGGGCGGAGTAGCGTAATCCGTAGCCTTAAGGCTTAAGCCCACGTCCACTCAGTTGGATTATGTTGGTACGGAGATAACAGGGTGATCCTTATCACGTCGTACTAGCTAGTTTGACTTGACTCTGGTTCTGGTTTTCCAGGTTTGTGGTGTTGTTCATTCATGCTATTCTACCTCCGTACTTGTAGGCTACAGGCGATGTGGAGGTTAAGCCTCACATGGCTGACGAAGCGGCGCTAAGTCACATGACCTACAGACCTATGTGTCCCAACAGATTACAAGTACTCGCTTTTTCCATAAGTCTGACAGTCCCACTGTTTTTACTCCATATTTCCATACTCCGCGCCACTTAAAGAGCTTAGATCCAACGATTACAGGGCCTTTGAATCTAATCTTAAAGTGAGAATTTTAAGCTGGGGCCTTTATCTTATAGTGATGCTAGGGTAAAGAGCCAGTCAGACCTGTAGCATCCTACAAGTAGTGGATTTATAGTGGGACTGTCAGACTTATGGAAAAAGCGAGTATCAGGGGGACAACCCATTTAACCGCCAAGACGTTAAACCGCCAAGAAAGTCTTTACTCCGTATGGACGTAATTATTGGGGTACGTGTCGAGATGCGTAATAAAGCGACAAGGGCATTTCCTCCGCCGAAAGCCACACAAGCCCCGTAAAAGGGTATATTGTGGGAAGACGGCCCTATCCCCTATCTCTTGGGCATCACCGACTGGTGAGCCAGCCACCAACCCAACACTACGGAGGTACACTGCAATGAGCAATCTAAAATGGATTAAGTCAGGTACCTATTGGCTGAGTATCTCATTATCTATTAGTATCTATGCCTTATTCAGATAATTCATAGCTATGAAACCTTTTATATCCTAGAAGAATTTAGCATAGCCGGAGGCCCGGAGTCTACCCAGTCTACTTCGAAGTATATCAATACACGGTACTCCGTATATTATGGGAACATGCAGATCTAGTTACAATACTAGTAATAGACGCCGGTTGCTTTTCATCAGCCGTAAGGCTCCCCTGTCGGCCTTCCTTTCCTTTGAAAACATTTATCATTCATTTATTTATTTATTAATCTGGTTCATCCCTTCTCTTGTCGCCAGCAGTGACCTTGACGCAATGGCTGTCGGGAGCCTCAAAAGACCAAATGTTCTTTGGGTTGCCTCTCTTTTTATTCTTTTCTTGATTTGGTTCCTTTGGGGTTTAAAAGCAGAGTTCTTTCCTACTTCCGAAAAGTGGTACAGTTCGATAACAACTGGGGTGGATCACGTCAAAACGCATTTTGGTAACAGCACAGAAGAATATGTTCCACCGAATGAAGGAGTCAATAACGGGAATGGAAACTCGAAGGGAACCTCGAATATTCAGTACTCGGACGATAGCTCGAAGACTGGAGATCGCCCCCTGATTCTTTACGCATACCACGAAACCGATAATGCGCGCAGAAATTTCGAGTTCTTCATAGCACACGCACTACACGACGCTGCGGACTTTATCTTCGTTATGAACGGCGAGACAAATGCCATGCATCTCCTGCCAGAACGTTCCAACATTAAATACATACAACGAGGAAACGACTGCTATGATATGGGTGCTTTTGCGGAGGTTCTGCTCAAGGATGATCTTTACAAGAAGTACAGCAGATTCATCACGATGAATGCCAGTATTCGAGGGCCTTTTCTTCCCTATTGGGCAACAGGGTGCTGGAGTGATATGTTTTTAAGCAAAGTCACCGATGAAGTCAAGGTACGTCTTTGCCCCATACCCCATACTTTTGTACGTCAAACTGACTGTTGCGATCAAGCTCGTTGGTATCACCATGAATTGTCGTCCTCTGCCCCACGTCCAATCGATGATATGGGCTACCGACCGTGCCGGCATCGAAGTCCTCCTATTCCCGACCGAAGCCCAAGTCAAACGACTAAAAGAAACTCTACCGCCATTTTCCGCTGGTGAACCCGTGCCCACGCTCCAACATGCTGGCATCAACTGGTGTCCGCACGACTACTGGAATGCTGTATCGGTCGAAGTACACGCCACGCCACTCATCGAGGCAGCCGGTTACAAAGTCGACGCGATGATGGCGGCGTTCCATAAACAAGCACGATTTGAAGATAGCTGTGGGGATCCTGAAGCCGGGCAGGATCCGCTTTACGATGGTCAATACTTTGGGACAACTTTGCATCCATTTGATACGGTTTTTGCGAAAGCAAATCGGGGGACAAATGCAAAGATTTTTGCCAGGCTCACGGAGTGGACGGATGGAAGCAATTATACTAGTTATGATCACTGTCATTGATATTGGAGTATTGGAGTTTGGAAGAGCTGGCGTTGGGAGGTATGTATGTATGTATATAGATGTATGTATATAGATAATGGGTGGCTCGAAATAATGACCGAATAATCAATAAGTTATAACATCGCCCAAGGTTTGATTATGGTTGATAAGAATGCTGAAAAGAATGGGGGAAAGGGGTTGTTGCTAGATTGCCTACATGGGATGGATGGGTTAGTTGACTTTACGGACTTTACCCCATTTTTGTTTCGACCCGACCCGAGACTTCCGAGTGTCAAACTTTACTTGTAACTACTACTACGGAGGTAGTTTGTTTTTGCTCCCTCTTCGACAAAAGACGCGTCCTCCGAGCGCCACAATATAAAACTTTCACTCAAAGGCTTTAAATTAACGTGGAATTACGAGGTAAAAACGTCATTTGACACTACTACGCCACTGCACCAGATTTGCCGGAAATACTCCGTATGGCTATTGCAGAGGTTCTGGACCCTTGATACACTAATGGTGGGGGGAGGGGGAGGGGGAGTGGGGGACCACATTGAAGCGACCCCAGTATGCAAATTCTTTACCTCCGTACTTGCTTACGTCCACCAAGTCTGTAGTGGTTACGCGCCCCCCTTTATGTTATCTAGTCAAGCTTCTGCCACACGAACTCTGCACACGCGTCAGCTCGCTTGTGGAAAGGGGCCTGGCCTGGCCACGCCACATATGATGTGACACAGCTGAATACAAGCTCAAATCTGTACTTTGGATCATAGAATCCCAAATAGGTAATCCGCGTCCAGGTATAACTGATAATGAGGAGCAAACGGGAGACTAACGGCGCGAGTTACACGGGTGATGATAGGTACATAAAATAAAGGGACATTAAGAACGCTAGGAGATTGGGTGACCTGCAGCCAAACCCTACGGCCTCCGGGATACGGGTGCAGTTTAACGACTAGACCGAGAGCTATGGAAGGAACCTAAAAACATCAGGGAAATGTACCTCCAAAAGAACATCCGCGAGAATTGGAATCTTCTAGGCTGATCTTGGAATGCTCTCAAACTTCTCCAAAGCTGTTAAGCCACTCTTTCACCCACCCCTCCTACAACACCCCGTCGCAATTCTCCAAATCGTCCCCCAACTCTCAAAAACCGGCCAAATTCCAGATAACCATACTACGAGTACACCAAACCCACATGAAACTAACTACGCACCACCCCGCGAACATGTTCCTCGGAAAAATCCACTCGCTCCAATAAGCAAGAATGGCACAAAAAGAATCGCGACGAGGAACAGAACATTGAACCCTACAGCTGTCAGCAAGACGCGTGGCGCGTTTTACTTCAGCTGGATCCATAGGCTCGATATGTGACGCCTCGATACGCTACAGATGGATTTAGGTTTAGTTGAGTTAGAGTTGAGTTAGAGTTGGGTTAGAGTTGGGTTAGAGTTTTTTTTTAAGGCTTAAGTCGAGTTGAGTTGAGTTGAGTATAGCTAGACTCAAATATGACTACTAGGCCTATTATAGCTAGCGCTTATATACAGCCCGCTTACCCTCCGTACTCCGTATAATCCACCCCCACCCTACCCCTGAACTCACTCCCCCCTTAGCCTTCCCTCCCCTCTAGCCTCCCTAGGCAGTATAGGTAAGTATTACCTCTACTATTTCTATATATATTAGGCTGAAAATATATCAATCCATTTTAATTATATTTTTAGATCTAAACTCAAGTCGACTAAAGCCAAGTTGAGTTGAGTAAGTATAATATGTTTTTTCTTAAGTTGAGTTCATGTCCCAACTAAACTCAACTCAACTCATTTAATACGCTGCGGGCCACAGGAAATACAGGTGTCGCTGTTCCCGTCCTTTCCTTCAAACCCGACACACTATTGATCACAAGCCCCGTGCCCCAACGTAGCGACACCTGTTGTTTCCACGTTGGTGACGCCGGAACGTAAACGCGTGACGACGAACCAGGCGATGAGGCCGGAGAAAAACCCGATCCACGGAGAAAGCAGCGGCCATCGTGGACTGCGAGTCCAAAGCAGGATAAACCCGACGGACATTCTGGCACCGCTACGATGGTTCCGAGGACGGTGAGAAGCCAAGTCAGGTTTATAGAAGCTGCGTTGAGGATGCAGCAGAATCTAGTATACATCAGTATAGACAGAAAGTGGAGAGCGGGAAGTAGACATACGCAGCTAGAACAAGAGCATAGAGCATGATGCCGTAATGGAGACTCGCACGAGCTCACTAGAGGTAGCTTTCGGCTTGATAGACGTTTTATACAGGTCGAAGGTGAGGAGAGACGAGAGGGCTATCAATTCAGCGCTCGTACTAGATGTAACGGCCATAAACAGCAACAACAACATCAAGCCGACTCCTCCTTTCCCTAGCAACGCAACTGCTGTTGCGGGCGAGCTCGATCCCGCGCCAATCTGTGCCGGGCTCAGAGGATTCGGGTACGTGCGAAAACTGTCTGCGGAAGTGAGCGCAGCGCAGCGCAGCCCAATCCCATGGCTGTAGCGAAACCGAACGGTATCCCATACCATGCTGTGCCACCGAAAATTGATGCCTTGACGCTTGTCTCTGGACGTGAGGCGATGGCTCGCTGCCAGTATACCTGATCTAGCCATACAGTACTGAAACCCGCCACAAAGAGATCAACGGCAAACACGAGGCCCCCATTTCTCTTGAAGGTAAGATATCTCCCTTTATAGTTGCCATCTATGGGCATATTGCCAGACGCTTTGATCAGTAGATCGTAGAACTTGGAGGGAGATCCAACACTGGGATTCGTCGAGTAGATACTGAACCCGAACCCGAAGTTAGATACGAAGAGAATAACTATATGCGTGTAATCCGCAATAAACGTACTCCGCAACCCACCCACAACCACATACGCGGCGACGACCAACGGGATGAGAAAACACGCCGCGTACACATTAACCCCGCTCAGCGCCCCTACAACCTGACTGCCCCCAAGAACAAGACACGCCGCGACAAGCATGTTCGTTGCCCAGCCATAGAACAGATATGTAAGAGGTGCGATCTTTCCATGACGGACAAGAGCAATTTTGGAAAACGTGTGAGCTCCTGGAGCAGAAGACTTGATCTTTATTGCAATCAATGCGAAGAGGAGGATTTACCAGGTCCCCATGGCACCCTGATGCGATAGCTGTAAGCGAATGTTGAGGACGTGAGGAGCGCGCGGAACAAGTCTAGGAGGAGACAATGCCAGCGGTGATGAGACCTGGCTTTACTGACCGCGACGCAGCGTTGGACTCTTCAGCTTGGTGCGTGGAATAGCTTGTGTAGCGATTTTGCAGGTAGGTTATTGCTAGCCTGCGTGGAGGTGCGCAGGTGTCTGCTGGCAAATATGAATGGGAGGGATAATTTACGTGAGCAGAGCAAAGAAAGCCCCGATACCCACAACAATGCCACAGCCAACGCCATTAGAAAGGACCAAGATTCCATCTATCGCCATTCTTCAGAGGAGAATGGGCGCTTGGCAGGACTTTTTAAAAGCACGGCTCAACAGAGACCGTTGGACAGTATGCTTATACAGCTTTGGGATGCTGTATGCCGTACTTCAGCTCCGTCATTCTACAACAGACAGTTTCCGGGAGTGTGCAGTTAGGGGGAGAAATACAAGAGGGGATCAGAGGAACCAAGACAGCACATCCAATACGGGTTTATGTTATCCCAGCACTGGCAGAAGCAGCTCGTGGGGTACATGCAGAGAGTGGAAACCCCAGATAATAAACAGTACTACAGAGTAATACACGGAAGCACGATGGGTGGTTGCATCCCCTTGTATTACCCGATAAGAGTTACTGACCGCAGTCCAACGGAAGAGTACAATTGTCGATTTCACGGCCAAGGACGACTGTGTGTCAAAAGTGGGATGCAGTATGCTGTTGAAGGGACAGAGAGCTCTAAATATTTGAACAAGTGGTAAAAGTATATGCGTGGTTCGTCATAAACCCAGGGGTATCTCGTAGCCAACAGTAAATCCGTAACTCCATATACCCAGAACTGCTTCCAATCAACTCATTATCCCTGCGACAACAACCATAAGGATTCCATAGATCCCTGCGCACATCAGACCTTCCCTCCCCAACACCATACCCATATCAGCAACACCCCCTTGAATTGTAGCTCCCAACACGCCCCCAGCAGCAATACTCGTTACCGCTATCCTGCCGATAAAGTTGGGGATGACGGTGAAGGCCAATATAGGAATCAGAATAGCGGTTGCGAGTGCAGCCGCGTGGGCGGGCAGAATCGATTGCAGCTCTGCATGTGGGTAGGATTCAAAGCGTTCCGAGACCTCAGAGCGTTCTGAGGCCTTTGATGGAGATATAATACTTGAAGGTGGGCAAGAAGAGGTAGCGGATTGAGAAGTTGAATAACAGGATGAAGACGGAGGGATGTGATCAGATGAAATCGAGACGAGATCATCGGCTGGATCTAGAAAATGGGTTTCCGCCTCAGCAATGGGGTGCGCGGTTTGCAGGTAGTCGCGATAGGTTGATATATCATCTGGGTCAGGAGATGAAAGAGATTGCGTTGTGTTGAACGAAGCAAGCGCCTGATCTAGGAATGATGTTAGCAGAGAAGCAAGGATGTAAAGGGGTAGAGCGTACTGTATTGAGCAAGCTTGTATCCAATCCTCCCCAAAATGTCTGTTTTATGCCACTGCAACTCCCCACCAGCCGCTGCAGCCGCTCTTCTTGAAGCGGGAATGATTTGTCTCTCCGTCCTGCGCGTTTGTGTGTCGGCAGTATCCAGACGGTGCAGCTGTTCCTCCAACTCGCTAATCTCGTCCTGTAAGTGTAATAGCAGGCGATGATTCAAGGCTTCGAATTTCCTGTACATGGGCTTGATCTTTCCTCCATCCGTATGGGATGAAAGCCGGGAAGCAAGAAGTTCGTATCCAGTGACGGGTAACTTCTCTGCTCTGGGAAGTGGTCGATGTTGGCTCTGGTGCTGGTGCCGGGAGCTTAGAGCATTTGATGGTACATGAGGAAGGTTTGCCGGCCCTCGTTGCATGTTGGGTGTCCCGAACGAGTGCATAGCGCCATGCAGATTCTGCCTTTGATGGGCAGCCGCTATTTGTGCCGCAACCTTGGCTGACGTCTCATCAGCAGGTGGGGGAGTCTCCTGCTCGTCTCTAGCATCTTCATCCTCTTCACCCTCTTCATCCTCATCTTCTTGGCCGTGAACGCTTCTTTCGGGACTCGTGCTTCGGTCCGTTTCATTGCCATTGTCAGCTTCAGCTGGTGGTTCAGAGAAGTTGTCCTCGCCGTGGAAACTGCTGGATACCGACGAAGATGTGCTGGCATCCTGTGACATGTGTGGCGGGAGTGAGGATCCCACGTATTCGTCTTTGAAATGGCCGGGAGCCCACCGAGGGGTAGCATCAGCGTCATCTTCCTCCTCGATTTCCGTTTGATCTTCGTGCTCGTCTTTGCCGTCTTTGGCGACCTCCCTCGAGGGATCCTCCTCCAAGAAGGAGAATACATCTGGTGGATCAGGAACGGCAGGAGACATGGGTGCCTCGGGGGCTTCCCCCTCTGATAGCTCTGGTTTCTTCCCCGCGCTTGAATGTTTCGTAATAGAGGCCTGTGTGATGGTAGAATTGCTCCCGCTTGATCCGCCCGACTTATTTGTAGACGTAGTGAGGAAGGTAGATGTTGATAGAGTTGACGGTGAAGTCAGTCTAGCCCGTGCTGCCAAAATTGCCCTGTGATCCTGGATTGGTTCCATCATCTCCTCCTCCTCTTCAGATGATGATGAGGTTGAGCTGGTATCGCGGTCTCGACTGGAATGGGATTTTCGATGGCGGGGCCGTGAGCCATCATGGCCATTTTCTCTGGTATTCGCCGTCCTCCTTACACTGATATTCTTTGGTTTCGGCTTGGGGGCGTGTTTGCTGCCACCCGAAGAGGAGGACTTATGCGACCTTCTTGCTCTCTCCCTCTCCCTCTCTTTGCCCGTGTTTGCCTTCGTCGGAGACATCATTGAGTCGTGGGAGGAGCGATATTGGTGGCGGAGAGTCTCGCTCGTAGGCCCATCGTCTTTCCCCCTTGAGATTCTTGATGGCGCTCTCTTTAATTCATCTTCCTCGGACGAGTACTCTTGGATAGGCGCAACTGATGGAGCGCTGTATTTTGAAGACATCTCGCACAAATGGCTATCATACAAATGGTTAGTTAGCCCAACTCCATTCCTATAGCGATAACGTTTCGGGCATGAATGGAATGGAGGGGATGGATTGTCTGGCAGGGAAGTACCTGGGGGGTCCTCAACTGTCTATCAGTGTGGTGAGTGGTGGTGGGGTGTCTCCAGGCTAATGCGCAGCGAGCATATCCTGTCAAAAGGAGGAGACTTTGGAGGGAGAATGAAGGCGACGACGAACATGATCATTGTAGGTACTTGTATAGCCTCCGTGCTCTTACTCGGTGTATGGGATGGGCAGGAATGTGAGATGTGACACTCCCCCTCCTTCCCCCTATCCCTCCTTCCCGCCTGCCATTCCTTCGGTGGCTGTTCCAGTGGTGTTTCGCCCTATTTCAGGCTACGGGAACAGGCGATGGGTGGGTGGTGAGCCAGTAAAAAGACGATGGATTTCTAGTGATCAGCGGCCCGAAGGCGGGAACAGGGGTTGTGACGAAATGCTCAGCAGGGCATAAAGTAAAGTACGAAATAATAATGAGTACAGAATAGTTATTTACGATGAACAACAACGACTCATGATAGTACGAGTATATTGTATTTTAGTACAATGGATGTATTGACTCATATACAGCAACAAGAGAACGACTCCTTCTGACGTCCCTCTACCTGGCCATACCATTCCTGCCCTCTGTACCATCCATACACAGCTTCCCTCTCCCTCTCCACCACCGACGTGCCTTCTTCCTACTCGACAAGTCACCACCAAGTTGCCTCCAGCGCAATCCCCAACAACCAATACACGCCCAACACATACTCCAGCGCCCCCTTCACCAGAGACTTCAGATCTGCAACACGCTGTCATCGCCTGCGCATCTCCTGTACGTTGCCTCGGATTGGGAGTAGAGTCGGCGGTCATTGCGACCTCACAATCAAACAAACAATCAATCATCGTGTACACAGTGTCTGTCTCTGACTCTCTGTGCATGCGCCCAACCATCCACTCACCCTTCGAGGCTCTGTTTACACCCAAACCTGCCTACCTACCTACCTACCTACCTACCTAGGTAATTATCGCCATCAAATACCTGCTGCTATATTGCAACCCCGGCCAATTGCTATTGCATAAGGTTGCTATTGCATAAGGTAGTTAATTACATTACGCGTGTCCTCTCCTGTCCGTGTCTGTCCAATGGCGCGAATTGCCCCTCGTGTTCTTCGCAGCTATCTGTTTGGCGGCCAAGTTCTGGCAAGAGGATGTCTTCGTCGCAATCCGGTCAGATCTCCAGCTCTGCAGAGGTATCACGGTACGCAAGCTTCTCTCGCCGACACAGAACCTGGCCCCTCCATCTCAATTCCGTTCCGCAAACAACTCAAGGATGAGGCAAAGAGGCGCAAGGCTGAGGGTTTTGGCAAAAAGTCAAAGGAGGACAACCAGAAGCTGGAGGACTGGGAGTTGACCGTGGGAATTGAGATACACGCCCAGCTGAATACAGCCCGAAAACTCTTCTCGTCTGCCGCGTCTACCATTAACGATGTACCCAATACCCATGTTGCGCTCTTCGATGTCGCTATGCCAGGCTCGCAGCCTTCTTTTCAGAAAGAAACCCTGATACCCGCCCTCCGAGCAGCTCTGGCCCTCAACTGCACCATTCAGAAAACGAGCAAGTTCGACCGCAAGCATTACATGCATTGGGATCAACCCTCAGGGTACCAGATTACACAATACTACGAGCCCTTTGCGAGAGATGGGCACATCACACTGTATGCACACGATGGCATTGCAAAGGAGGATGGAGACCGGATAGATATTGGCATTAAGCAGATACAGATGGAGCAGGATACAGCCAAGACCATTTCACAGCCTGGAGACATACATTTGTTGGATTTCAACCGGGTTGGGCTGCCGCTGATTGAGATCATCACCCTACCCCAGATCCATCACCCTAGCACCGCAGCTGCATTGGTTAGGAAGGTCCAGATCATTCTTAACTCGGTCGATGCCTGTGTTCTTGGGTTGCAGTCCGGCGGACTACGTGCAGACGTCAACGTCTCTGTGCGGAGAAGGGACGGCGAAGAGGGTGAGAATGAATACTCCGGAGTTAAAGGACTGGGCAAGAGGACGGAGATCAAGAATCTGAGCAGCTTCAAGGCTGTCGAAGATGCTATCATTGCAGAACGCGATCGCCAAATCGAAGTTCTGAACGCTGGGGGTAAGATTGAAGGGGAGACTCGAGGCTGGACTATTGGAAGCACGGAGACAAGAAGACTTCGAGGGAAAGAGGGAGAAGTTGATTACAGGTACATGCCTGATCCAGATCTCGGCCCAGTCATCATCGGCCAAGATCTCATTGACCACTTGCATGAGTCCCTTGGTGTCCTCCCGGACCATGAAATCAACATCCTGGTAGACGACTACGGTCTGACTACGAAGGATGCAATGTCTCTCGTCTCACTGAACGAAGGCGGCCGTCACGAATATTTCCGTGACGTAGTGGACGAGCTCCAGCGTCTGGCCCCAGATCAGGATCTTAAGGAAGCTGGCAGACTTGCTGGCAATTGGGTCTTGCATGAAATGGGAGGTTTAAGCAACGTCGAGGTCGACGAGGAAGACCCATTGCGAATTACCAGCGATGGAGACTGTATAATCCCCTCTGCGCAATTAGCTCAGCTTGTCCACTACCTCGACACCTCCAAAATCACTGGCAAATCTGCAAAGAAAGTTCTCTATGAACTCTTTTCGTCCGGCGGATCAAAATCAACCAAAGACCTGATCGATGAAGCGGGCTTATGGTTCACTCCTCTTTCTGTTGCAGAGTATGAGGAGCTGGCCAAAAGTATCTTGGACATGAAGGTTGTGGAACAGATTTTGGCTGGCAAGGACGGGAAGGTCAACTTTTTGGTTGGACAAATGATGAGGAAGGATGGAGATGGCAGGGTGGACCCCCAACAAGCTGCGATGGTGCTGAGGAAACTGATTGAGGAATTCAGAAAGTGACGATGCAAAATACAACCCTATCCTCTTACCCTTGCAGTTTTCGACAAGTGTTCATTATTGTCTTACGTCAAGCAGTCCGTCGTTCTTTTACAAAGTCATCCGCTGTTTGCATTTGGGTAGGTGTATGTTTCTTCCTAATCCCTACCTTTCTTCTGGAGTCCTGCTTACGACAGCATTTTTTGTAAGTGGTAAGAGTATTCCCGTCAGCTCAACACATTTGTTGTTTGCAGTTGTGTAAGCGCTTTTGTTAGATCTATGTCTCACCGCCTCACCTGCTGTTTACGGAAGCTTCTCTCGGGTCCCCTTCTCTCAAGTCTCATGCCAAGCATGAAATATGTGCTTTTTGTCGGGTATTTTCTTCAGATGCCTGATTATTCAAGCATATCGCTTTTAAATCTTTGTACGTAATTGAGGATAGCTATCAAAGTGCTTCGCACAATGGAATGGGCAATGGGCAAGTGTCATTGCATATTTGAAATTGGGTTGGCGCCATTAGGTAGGATTTTTCTCTCAATCCTGAGGTAAGCCACTACGGCCAACACTCACCCTCACGTCTTCACATGTACATGCATGTGCGAACAGGTCAGAGGGTCGGAGCCTTTCCGGGGCCCCATTTAGTGGTTCATGCTAGAGTTTTCAGCGCCTGAGCTTATCGCGAAATCTGCAGCTAGAGTTAGGTCTCACCCCCACTATTCCTCCACAGTCCTCAACAGATAGATAAAAGATTCT
This sequence comes from Lachnellula arida, assembly GCA_007821475.1. Classification (NCBI taxonomy): domain Eukaryota; kingdom Fungi; phylum Ascomycota; class Leotiomycetes; order Helotiales; family Lachnaceae; genus Lachnellula; species Lachnellula arida. The sequence continues at coordinate 57,639 of QGMF01000014.1, read as the reverse complement.
TTGTCGAAACGATTCTGTGGGAAGAAACACTTTCAAATCCAAAATACAACTACCTAGGTAGGAATCTGGAAACATGGCCTTGCGTTTGCCACCTCAATATGTCCTGGCCAGTATATTATGCTCCTTTGGGGGGTTCCTTTTTGGGTATGCACACTTGTCAAACGGGATAAATTCTCACTGACAGAATTACAGGATGGATACAGGTATCATTGGACCCGTCACGGTCATGAAAGAGTTTACTTCGCAATTTGGAACGCACTCACCTACAATCCATGGCCTCATTGTGTCAGCAATCTTGATCCCAGCCGCTGTCTCGTCATTCTTCGCCGGCAAAGTAGCTGATGTCCTTGGTCGTCCCGCCGCTATCTCCATTGGCGCTTTTATATTTGGCCTCGGAGCAGTTCTTGAAACTGGGGCTGTTCATATCGCCATGTTTGTTGTAGGACGAATCGTCGAGGGACTGGGAGAGGGATTGTATCTTGGGACTCTGGTCGTGTAAGCTTAAAATTGCCACCCAAGGCAGAGCACACACCTAACAAGAAAATTAGGTATATATGTGAAATTTCCCCACCATCCCAAAGAGGGCCCTTGACATCAGCCCCCCAACTCTTCATCACCCTCGGCATCATGACAGGTTTCTTCACTTGCTACGGAAGCAATAATGTCGACTCTTCCTTTGCATGGAGAGCCCCTTTTCTTGTCTTAGCTTGCCTGTCGTTTGTTTTCTCTGCAGTAAGCTTCATATGGCTTGTTCCTTCTCCGCGCTGGCTCACCTTACACGGCCGTCACGAAGAGGCACTTGCTATGTGGGAACATCTAGGTGTTGACCTAGCCGATCGGGAAAAAGTTGAAGACAACCCGACTCCCCTCGTGACCCCGAGCCAGAGTACGGATTCTCTTGTTAAGCACAAACATAGCTTTGCCGATGTGTTCAAAAGAGATGTTTGGAAGCGAACGTTCTTGGCTGTGTTTTTGATGGGTATGCAGCAATTGAGTGGTATTGATGGGGTGCTATATGTGAGTGGACAAGATAAAATGATAAAATAGAGGAACATGGCTCACAGACTAAAAGTATGCACCTCTCCTCTTTCAACAAGCAGGTCTCGCTTCTTCCCAGGCATCCTTCCTCGCCTCTGGCGTATCAGCAATTGTCATCTTCACAGCAACCATCCCAGGCCTCATCTTCTCCGACCGCTGGGGTCGCCGCACATCCATCATCTTCGGCGGCCTGGGCTTAACGACCTGTATGTTCATCATCGGTTCCCTTTACGCATCATCCTCCGTACACTCCCACTCTGGTGCAGGCCGCTGGGTCGTCATCGTATGCATCTACATCTTCGCAGTTATATTCTCCATCAGCTGGGCAGTGGCTGTCAAAGTCTATGCCGCGGAAATCCAACCCCAGCGCACTCGAGCGTCCGCTACCAGTTTGGCGCACGGCAGTAACTGGTGCACCAACTTCCTCGTCGCTCTCACGACACCGATATTGCTAAGCAAGAGCAGTTATGGAGCGTATTTTCTGTGGGGAGGCTGTACGTTGTGCACGGTGGTAGTTTGTGCTATTTGGATGCCCGAGACGAGGGGGAAAGATCTGGGCGAGATCGAGGAGGCTTTCAACGAGAAGAAGATTTCGAGAGTTATAAGCAGGATATCTCAGAGTGCCGCCTGAGACTCCTTGTTGACTTGTGGAGGGTGGTCATTGCTGAAATCAATGCAAGCACCATGGCAGTTCTTATGAACGAGGCCTGAATGCTCGGAATGAGGCATCTGAACTGTCAAGTATAAGTAGTGCAGATGTCTCAATCTTGAAGATGCATCTGCTCTGCTGGAGGCTAGACCTCGAGCGGCACCAATGGCTTGGTGGAACTACACGCTTGGATCGGTAAGGTCTTGATACCGACCCCAACACGCCACTACGGTTGCGACCTTGATATGCTGAATTCCTCCATCAAGGTTATAAACAGGTTTCTCGCCAAGCCCAGGGTTGGTTCGGCTTGTTTTCTTAAGGAGGACATGCGTGGGAGTGGTGAGGATTGTTTCTAACCGTGGAAGTTTCTTACAGACAGATGTGCTGTAAGTTGGATAAGGAATGTCAGTCCTTGCTTAACACGTTACTTTCATTTACAAAAACTTCCTTCAATCATATCCAAACTTCTACTACATTACGTGTCTTGCCTTAAACTCCACAAACATTATTCAAACTAATACCAAGAAATCACCGCAATCCTTTCCTGCAAACGCGCCGCCAGTCGGATCCATCGTCGTTTCCTTTATCCAAAACTCCTCCCCGCCGCAACCCCAAGCCTCGGACTCAGCATTCTCGATATAGCAACCTTCAATCTGCCCTCTACAACGAGAAAGCCCTGCCGTAAATGGACCCCGCCATAGCCCAATTCAACGCGACCAGGGCCACTTCAAAGCTTGGTCCAAAGCCGTGGCTATATGTTCATCGCGCTCGAGTTTGTTTTTTGGCGTCGAGGTGATTCTTCTTGAGAGAACATTCTCTACTTCTGACATCTCAGGACCGGAATCAATTGCTACTGAACCATCATCTCACCCCCCTTAGAAAACTGTTCTAGCTCCCAAGTCTACCATATCAGGTGAAGGAGGCGCTGGATGGGTTTCCGGAGCTGATTACGAAACTGTAGGGGCTAGCTGCACTACCTTAGCCATGCAGTTTTCACCAGCCACCGGGCAGATTGAAAGAAAATGAGGCTTGTGCCTGTCGAGCCACGTGAAGTTGGAAATTGTCTAGACCTATTTTTCCCGCCATGTTCGAATAGGCAATTGAGAAGTCAGGACACTTCGCCCTGTCTATCGACTACTGCTCGGTGGGAGGCTCGGTGAGAGGATCGGTGAGAGGCTGATATGTGATTCGCTCGTTGATGGGCACGTTGGCATGTTGACATGCAAGGCTGAGCTCGACCGGATTAGGCAACAGCGGAGAAAACCCATTTCATGAATATAATACATCGGAAAATGCCACGAAATACTAAAATACTCTACCGCATATCTGATTCTTTACACTCTCTGTCTTCTATTACATCGGCGTCATCCCAGCCGGCCAGAATCTACAGTGCAGCGAATTTTCAATGGCAACCAACACGACGGATGAGCCCACACCCCCGGGCTATGAAGCTGCTTCAAGCTCACAGCAGCCTACTACAGACTCACTACCCGTTTATAACGAGGAAGAACATACTGGATCAAACAGCTTTCTTCACCTCCGAAATGCTCTGGCAAACACCCATCGGGACCGAGCTCACGATGTAGAAATCTGGCAACAATATATCGAGCACGCCCCTTCTACGAAAGCTCAAAGAGATGAAACCGAGACCTTGGTGATACTGAACGAATTCATGTCAGCCATCGATCACGAACAAATCGATGTAATCAGGTTCTTGATTCAACACGACTTCGTGACTGCCAACTCTACACGTGACACTCGATTGTACGAACAAATACCGTTACTCAGGGCCGTGTTCAACGGGAAGGCGGAAGTAGTAAGGACCTTGATTGATCTGGGGGCAGATAGAGATGTTTTCGGAAGCGTGGTACGCTCTCCCGTGTCTTTCTGGAAATATCAGCTAACATATCAAGATACTATACGGCGAGGGCACAACTCACCGGACACCTTTGCAACTAGCTGCTACCTTGGGAAATCTCGTGATAGTGAAGATCCTAGTGAACGAATATCACTGCGACGATGCACTAGTAGCTTCAGATGGCCAGATTGCTCTTCGTCTCGCAGCGCAAAACGGTCATCGTGACGTGGTTGACTTCCTCCCAGCTTGGCGGGGAGGCGGGTTCCGGCGGTGGAAACACAAGAATCAAGATGTGCTCAAACGGATCAAGATAGCTGGGAAGAGGATTTGGACGTTTGTGAGGGTGTTGTCGTGGGATATCCCCAAGATTATTTTATGGAGTATTCCTAAATACCTGGTGGTTGCCTCGGCGGAACATTGTGCTTGGTGTTGGGCGCATAGGAAGAGTTTCGGGCCGTGGTGTAAGGAACAAGCGTTGAAGATGCCGGGGAGGATTGCTGGGGTTTTCAAGGGCTGTTGGGATTTTGGTACCAAGACTTTACCGAGAGGGCTCATCGAGGCTGGGTTGTGGATGTGGAGAGTATTGACGGTGAGGTTGCCAAAAGCGATTGCTATTCTGGGACGTTGGATGTTGAAGGCTGTTACTTCGACGTCCAAATTGGTTTGGAGGGCAATTTTGAGAGTCGTTTCTCTGCTTTCGACGATTGTTGAAGCGGTGGTTACTTTTTTCCAAAAACTGACGTTGAGAGATGTCTGGAATGGCATTTGTGATGTTTTGGACGCCGTATTCGTGGCATTTCCCCGCTTGGCTTGGTCTTGGATTGCGGCATTTGGGAAAGGATCTTATAAGATAATGCAGGTATTGCTTGGTGGCGTTGGGGAGTTCATCTGGTACACGGGATACGGAGTGGGGTGGTTGGCCTTGTACTTGCCTAGGCAGATGTGGAAGATTTTGGAGGGCATTGGGGCAAGTCTTTCCAAAGCTGCACATGAGGTAAAAGTGTGGGTGAGTCCCAAGGCTAGTTGATTTGATTTTAACTAGGATATTATACCAATATCACACCCCATAGATCTCTTTCCCTTGAGACGGTTCGTTGGATCTGCAACTTTCAATAGATCCGATGGGCTGGATATTGTAATATTTCCGCCAGTGGCTGTGGTCGACCGTGCAATTCCATGGCAGCTGAGCTGGCCAGGTTGAAAGAAGCTGACACTGTTTCCGTAGCCACATCCGAATGCCTCCTGCTATGGCCCTAATACAGAGACTTGTACGTAGTAAAGCAGTGCACGTCCTGGGCCTCATTGCTTCCATTTAAGATGATTCCGTTTCTCGGGGTTGTCTTTAAACCCCGGATTCGACATCGGCACGTCTCCGGGGTATAACTTCGGTGGATTTCGTTCTCGGAAATAATCTACGTAAATCTATTCTTCCCCCGCGTGTTAGTCCATATTATCTCTAGTTCCTCTCACTGATTTAACGGGTTGCCCGATTTAACAGCCAGTCAATTCAAAGACGGCCTTTTCTTACTGTTGAAAAAGGTACCGTAGTGCATATTTCTACCTCATGCTAAAGCGATCATATCAAGGATTGTATACCAAGGTCCTCGGAGCTGTTTATAGCAAACATGTCGCGACGAGTGGTATTTAGAAGCCAAATAAAAGAATGTGCTTTGCTGTATCGCAGACATAATGCTCGGCCCACCAAAGGTTTATGTTTTCCTAGCCTCCGCAGCTTTGCCACACATACAAAGGTGGGCAAGCTCTTAGAAGCTACTATCATTATAGCAACGTTAACATTCGTCTAGCCGCTGTCCTTTCATGAGAGCTACGACGCTGTAATTGTTGGCTCTGGCTGTTCGGGTCTCACGGCAGCTGCTGTGATTGCTAAGAATGGACTCAAGGTTCTTGTTGTAGAGAAGACGGGGTATTTTGGAGGCACCACAGCATACTCTGGAGGCGGAGCCTGGATCCCAAATAATAAACACCAACCCGCTTTGAAAGTCCAGGACTCGAGAGAAAAGGGCGAATTATATTTACGCAAGGTTCTTGACGATTTATATGACCCGGTGTCGATGGACGCATTTCTTGAAAGTGGTCCTCAAATGGTGGATTGGATGGAGAAGAACACCACGGTCCTGTTCAAACCCGTACCACTGCCAGATTATCACATTTCCAAGGATGGTGCTGCGGTTGGACGCACGCTTCTCACAGAAGAATTTAATGGTAGACGACTAGGTAAGCGGGTCAAAGACATTCGATATCCAATCCAAGGTTACTCTGCGTTTGGAACAATGCAGGCAGATGCAGGAGATTTAAGTAAGCTATCAAGTCCGTTTAGCAGTCTTGGAAACCTTGTATTCTCCGCTGGTAGGGTTGCTCGCTATGCCCTCGATCTTGTCATTTATGGAAAAGGAGCGTATTTAGCAAATGGCAATGCTCTCGTTGGCCGACTAGTATATTCCTGTCTCCAGGAGAACGTTACAATGTGGAAGAACACACCTGCTATTCGCACCATCACTGAAGGAAACCGCGTGATTGGCCTCGTGGTATCGAAAGATGGCCAGGAGATTACCATTGGAGCCACCCGGGGCGTGGTTCTTGCGAGCGGTGGATTTGGAAGATCCGAGGAGGCAAAGAAATATGTCCCGCATGACTGGTGCGCTCAACCTAGAGGTAACGTCGGCGATGGTAAGAGAATGGCAATTCAGAGCGGAGGTGTGCTTCCGGAACCAAACCCCGACAATGCTATATTCGCGCCCATTTCTTTACTCAAAGTTAAAAACGGCCCTGTTCGCCGCTATCCTCATTTTGCTCTGGACAGATCGAAACCCGGCTCAATCATCGTGGGAGAAGATGGCCGCCGCTTCGCAAACGAGTCAGAACCGTACCAGGAATTCGTTGGGACAATGCATAAGAAAAAGATTAGCAAGGCTTATTTTATTGCTGACCGGAAGTTTCTTCGGAAGTATGGGATGGGAATGGCTCTCCCAGCACCGTACCCGATCTTTCGTCTGCTTCAACAAGGCTACCTCATCCAAGCACCGACAATCGAAACACTCGCCAAGAAAATCGAAGTAGACGTAGAAACGCTACAGGAGACGGTGAATACGTGCAACCGGAACTCGGAAACGGGTGTTGATGCTGAGTTCCACCGAGGTGAGAACATATACGACAATTTCTATGGCGATGCATCGGTAACGCCGAATCCGAACCTTGGCCGGTGCGACAAAGGCCCCTTTTATGCGCTACCCCTATATCCTGGCAACGTGAGCATCACGTTTGGTTTGAAGACTGATGTAGATGCAAGAGTTGTCGATAAGGATGGGAAGCCGGTGTCTGGCTTGTTTGCCGTTGGTTGCGACCAGAATTCTGTAATGCGGGGGGCGTATCCCGGAGGAGGTGCTAGTATTGGCCCGAGCATGACATTTGGCTACCGAGCGGGAAATTATATTGTAAATAACTAGATGTGAGATTGTAGAATAGAACGTAATTCATTCACGGCTAGAGTTTCTGACTTGTACATGCGCAATGCTGGGCATATAACTATACAAACTCAGTAGCTACTCAGTATGATTTACTTCATTCTTCAAAGTAATGAAACTATGTATTATGCTGACTCTTACGATGGTATCCGCCGAGCGAATTGGGAGTTTTAGATTGAGTATAACCTTTTAGTAAGCTGGCAATACACTTAACTTCAACAGAATCACATATATATATCATGTTTCACAATTTGATTTTTTGAATATAGGTACTGAATATATTAGAATGTGGAAACTAGTCATCATACATTGCATACACTAGCATATGTTGGATCTAGTGGATTTCTTTCTCTAAAGAGCATTAGATGACTAGACTAGAAGTCTGAAACCTCACGCAGACTCCTGCTAATATCTATACTGTTGAGGATCTATGATGCTACAGCATTATACTGCATAATCCACATGTTTCACTGTAATGTTTTCCTTCTCGGCACTTGCATCCGTGATATCGTTCATTTGCATTTCAATTTTGTCGCCGAAGACTCCGTTGACTTCCTCGAGGGTCAAACCCTTGGTCTGGAACAAATTAGTTATTGCAATACAAACAAGAGATGAACGGGATTAAACAAACCTCGGGAAAAAAGAAATAGACGATTGGGAAGAAAAACAAATTACAGCCAACGAATATAAAGCTGAACCTCCACGTAATCGCTTCCAGAGCCAGCGGCGCCGTCTGGGTAAACATCACAGTCAATCCATTAGCAGCGAAAAGACCGATGGACATCCCATTGGCGCGTATTTTGGTAGGAAGCACCTCGGCTGCGTACGCGTATGGGGACGCATTGAAGGTTAGACCGAAACAGAAGATGAATATCATAACCATTGCGACGCCAGCCTTTCCCCAGCCTGCATTTAGAACGTTAGATGTAACTACTGGTACAATAGACGTTAAACTGCTTACTATTGCTGGCGGTCTCTTCGAACTTTGCTGAAAACCCAGCGAACAAGCCGAGACAGACTGAGAGGAGAATGAGTCCGGAAAGGAAAAGCATGCGTCTACCGACGCGGTCGATGAGGATTAGGTTCCCGATTCCACCAAGCACCAGGCAGATTTGAAATACACCGGCCATCAATAAGGTATTCCGCAGTGAGAAGCCGAGGCCAGCGTAGAGTGTCGACTATCAACGGGTATTAATGTATAGCATTGAGTGATTGAACATAGCATCTCACCTGATAAGCTTGGATGGTTTGAGCGCCATTTGTCTGGACACAAACCAAAGCAACAATAGCAATGATGACGCGATGTAGCTCACTCCTGTTGGTGAGCAAATGGCTCCATGAAGCCGTAACCTTCTCTTCAGCTTCCGCGGCAGCTTGTGCTGAGATCTGAAGATATTCCTTTTCCCAGAAGAGAGAATCCTCATGATCGTCATGAAGACGCTGCAGAACAACTCGTGCTTCCTCGTGTCTTTCCTTCGAGATTACTAGAAACGTGTCAGCCCATTGCCATTGTTCCTTTGGAAGTCAGGGTACTTGCACCAGCGCGGCGAAAATGGAATGTAGAAGCAGCCCAAAATAAGACAGATGGCTGGCAAGCATTGTAGACCGATTGGAAAGCGCCTATAGAGGTTAGCTTATGTTACAAAGCCCTTGTTCCATTTCCTTTACCATGAAAAAGCAAGATTGCTGGAATAATTGCTGGCGTATCCAACCCAAGATGCAACACCACCTGCTGAAGTCAAGGTGACGATCTGGAAAGAGACCATGGTCCCACGCATCTGCGGTGGTGCGATTTCGGATTGGTAGACATTGACGGTAGTCAACATTATGCCCGCGGCCATACCACCGATAACGCGGCCGACAAAAAAGGTAGAGATGTTCGTAGAGGCTGTTTGCAAGATTGCACCGACGAGGCCAACGCAGCCGCCAAATTGAATCGTTCTCTTTCGGCCGAATCTATCGGCGATGAGGCTGACAAAGAGTAGGCCAAGCATGACACCTCCGTAGTAGCTAGAGACAATTGCACTAATCGCATGGGTTAATACATCTGAAAGCTTGAAGTTGGTGGGAGATAATATACCCAATGACTGTCGCACTTGGTTTGAAATAAGAGATGAAACCTTCCTGGCCAAAGCTAAAGTGATTGTGAGTATTCCGTTTTCACTTCAAAAGCATAACGTATATGAGGGTCATGTTCGACTTACGTAGAAGCAATGATGGCAGAATCGTAGCCGTAGAGCATACTACCCGAGCCAGCAATGGCAGCACATACCCAATTGTATACTTTCCCCATTATGTTAAGTTTTTTATTAGAAGATATCCAAGAACGAGGAAGTCTAATAGCGGATGTTCAGGTAGGACCAGAATGTTTGGCAGAACTGATAGGGAGGATGGCTATGATATATGACATTTGCAAGGGCTAGGCCATCGACTAGTAGGACCTGGGCACTGACCTCGGGAACCCCTGTATCCTATATAATCTCATAGATGCATGTTTTGTTCGTTACGAAGTAGCTGAGTCCGGGTTAGCCATAGGTCGCAAGAGGGGTCTCCGTTTACAAGTAAAAAGCGGATTTTATTTTCGGTATATTTTTTTGGATTATATCCTTCGGGAAGACATCGGACTTTGCATGACCTTTCTAGTGTTTAACGCGGTGCTGATGATACTAAATATCAAAGTGTTCTAGTATCTGGTTTAATAGATTCAAGCCGGCTTAGAAACACTTCTTTATACTTGGATATACTTGTCAGATACAAACAGGAATAGTATTGTCCGTTTCATAGAGTCGCAGCCAATAAACAAATTTGGTTGGCAAGATAAACCGTTCTTGCATTTATCAGAGCTTGTTTGATATACCCCGAACAGCTGTGGGGAGGCTTGTGGGGACCCCACGGTGGGGTTCCCCGCATGAGATTAGGATTCGTCCGTGCAGGTTTGCAAAGATAAGATGAATTTCTGGTTCCCAAAACTGGGATAGGTGTAGAATGCACTCGGCCTATCTTGAGCTATAGCTGAAGCATAAGATGTGATAGGTACGTACCTCTTAGCGCTCCTGTTATCCGTCTTCGGGTTAAACTCGCGACAATCATTGCCTATATTATAGAATTTAGAAGTCTGCGAATGTCTCACTTGTCAGCGAGCGCACTTGTTTGGACGAATTATGAGTAAGACTAGAGTGAGACTCGTGGAAATACTAGATCTCAGCGCACACGTTACCCCAGATACTACGGGCTTGGGAAAGCCACGAGTTATAGTGCATTAGTGTAGCAGGGGGATGACCCCGGTGCGGGGGCCGGTGCGGGGTATAATCCTAGGCAGGGCCTATGAATATGAAAAGTCCGTCTATTCCTAGAGCTTGACTATATAAAAAAACTAAGAGTTGATATGATTCGGAAACAGGCGTACGAAGATAGCCGGGTGACGGTTGGTGTGTTTACATATTGACTACTCGGTATAGTTAACAACGTACTGAAAGCAGTTAATGACTTGTAGAAATCTGATGGTAGAGCATCATTATGTATTCTCAGATGCAAAGAGTATTTTTATAAAATAGATAGAATGACTTTTTACTTAGCACTCGTATACTTGGCTATATGAGTGCCAACCTTGAAGTCCACCTTTTTATACATTCTCTAATAAAGACATATCACTGCGCACTAAACCCGCCATCGATCTAATAAATATTAGAATCTCTGAGATACGAAACTTGATAGCCGATAGAAAGATTCGGGCTTACCATCATTGTAGTGCCTGTGATATAACTTGCGCGGTCACTCGCCAGAAACGTTACCGCATCAGCAATTTCTTGCGGGTGGGCTAGACGGCCCATAGGTGTCTTGCTAATACTTGGATCAAGCTGCAACAGATGTTAGCCTTTCCAGATAGCTTAAGTGTTTCGCATACCAGTTCTCTAATTGCGGGCGTGACCAGCGGGGTATTCACGAATCTATCTTCATTTTTAGCGCGGCGAAAATTCCCGGAGTAAGGTTCTTACCCAGGGCAGACAGCATTAACCCGAATCCCTTTCTTGGCATAATCTATGCCATCTGTTCTGACTAGACCGACAACGGCTTTTGGAATAGCAGTCAGCTAACCTGCTTACGAGCATCGCATGTTAGAAATGAATATCGAGTTACCATGCTTTGATATTGTGTATAGCCCATCCTCAGCCATGCCTCTAACTCCAAGAAGTGAGTCTACCATGATGATTGAGCCACGGGAGCTGACCCTTCCAGGTCTTTCACCTAAAGTGAGCACATAGAAAACTATCGGGGGAAAATGATACTGCTTACAGTGACCCAGGTGTTTGCAAAGGCTCCTGCTTTAGCATCTGGCGCAATTCAGCCCGCTCACAAAACCAGGTGCCTCTAAGATTAATCCCTAGTACTCTATCGAAGTCCGCAGTTGTCGACTCGTGAGTCATCTTGAAGGGGGATGCGATTGCAGCATTGTTAACTGCATAATCCAGCCGACCAAATGTCGTTACAGTCTTTTGAATTGCCTCTTCTACCTGCTCTTCGCTTGAGAGGTCGTTAACCAATTTCAAGAAATGGACTCCGGGGAACTGTTGTTGTAGCTCGGATTCGGTGGCGTCCAGACCCTTTGCTGATATATCCAGGCCTGCAATCTTCGTCGCGCCGTCCCGCGCAAACTGGAGCACGCAGGCACAGCCAATGCTTCCACCGGCGCCGTTATAAATGCAACTCTATTGTGAGAGGATTATGCTTAGAAATCACCTTTCAGGATAGATGTATGTATGGAATTGACACTACTAACCCGGATAGTTCTAAGGCCATGGTGAATACCTAGGTAGAATTGCGATTATTTGTAGTATATTTTCGTTAGAGAATTGCTTTCAAATTTGTTTTTAAAGAAGTGATGATATTAATAAGTTTGTACTATAGATTGAAAATCTTGTACTATGGCTAGTGAACTTTTTATAGTTTCCTCTAGTTATTTCCGAAGAAGAAGCGAATTTAGGCCGTAGCTAAGTATATATTATACTTACTACCTTTGTATATATTTAAGGAAATGCAATACTTTTTGAGAATTAAGACTGCTGATATTGTTTACTACTAGCTATAATACAAAGTTCATCTATTACTATCGCTATTATCATCATCATCATCATCCAGTAGCATGCACTGTTCCATCCCACCACTAGGATACTTATATTTCCCACCTGCTCTCTTGACTAAAATCTTGACAAGTTTCATCAACTCCTCCTCATCTTCCTCGTTTCGGCTCCATAAATTCGCACAATCCTCCCAAGCACGAGGCGCAAATTCCTTGAAATCAGAAGATTCGCCATCCCTAGTATAAGATAGGTCTTCAGGGTTGAGGTAAGACAATTGTGGACACAGCGAAAGATGCTCAAAGACAGATGCCCAGGTCCCAGATGTCAAATCAACGTCGGAGAGAGAAACACTCGCAAGTAACGACGACTGTAGAGCTATTCCCATGCCAGGAGACAGAAGCTTGATGAGGTTTTCGGCGCTAATCTTGACGCGAGAAAGCTGGACAGACTGTAAGCACAATGATGCTGATGTCCAGTGCAAAAGATTGCCATCCAGGAATTGTGTTCAGGCAATGCTAAGGTGTTGCAGATTACTGCACTTCTCCACGATATTGAAAAGGCCATGTGCGTGCTTAACATTTGGATATTGCTGTTGGAGATTGGAGAAAGGAACATATTCATCATTATCACCATCCTCATCAGCCAAAAAAAGATAGTTTTTGGATCCTCCTGGTCCTGTGGAGTCTGTAATTGCCACGTGTAAATCCCGAAGTCCAGAGAAGACTGCCACTGGGACTAAGTTGAAGAGCTTAACAAAATCGTGTGTACATGGAAGGTCGAGATTGAGGCAGGTCAAGAACGGAAGGCTTGATATTCCGATCGCAATATTGTTTATAGTCGATGCCAAAAGCTGGAGGTCGATCTGTGGAGCTGATCCTGATCCTGGTCCGTCACCAGCGTATTCACTCTCCCACCAGCCGACACTGAAACCAAAAGTCTCGAGCTTCGATAAGTTCTCCAGCGCGACAGGGATATTCGCTAAGATCTCTCGAGATTCTTGACATTTTTCAACTTCTTTGCTTCCTGCTGGCTTCGAAAGAATGAAAGGATCATTTTTATGACCAGCAAAGAAGACAAGAAGATTCTTGATCAACGGAAGCAAGCCGTATGCTGGTGTTGTAAAAGCAGAGCTCATCGCTTTGTTCAAGTCCGAAAAACGCGACGAGGGCACTGACTCATAGGTGATCTGACAAGGCCATAGAATAAAGCTGGACTTGAAAAGGACTTCAGTTGCTGCCTGGCTAAAGAGCTTTGAAGTCAACCGGAGGTTTCGTAAGCTTGCAATATCATTAGTTCCGCGGGAGAAATGACTGATCCGATGGTGACTGTCCGCAAAATCCGTCCTTTGACGACCGTCTGATCGGAAGTGAGATACGATCTGCTCATCAATGTCAGCTCAAGGCGTCGGAGAGGCGGCTCGTAGAGAAGCACATAGGAGCAATTACCTCTGCGTACACTTCTGGGGGTATTTCGATCATCTTGAGGTCTTTCGCGTTTGTCGGTTGCTTGATGTTGCAAACCTCCAAGTTGTTTTGCAGACAATAAGTAGGAAGGAACTTTTTTCTTGAACGCTAGAGACCAAGCTAAGCCTGCATATTGCCAGGCACTAGGACGTGTGAATACGGTGTATGACCCTTGTGCAATACGTAATACTAAAATCTCTTTATCAATTCAATCAGGCGGCGATTCTATATTCCAAGTATATTCACATTTCTATGCCGTAATAGGCTAAGCAAATGGGCGAGAAGAGAGTGACACATATGGACAAGGAAAATGATTTGATTAAACTGCGTTGGAAATTAACTACAGAAGGCGAGGCTCCAAGTAAACTAACTGCTTGTATCTTCAATACATCTAACCAAGCTTTCATCATTGGGTAAGCAACTAGCTATAGGACTGATATGTTTGCCTATATATCACAAGTGGAAAGAGGACATTCTGAATATTACTATCAACTTCATCTACCCTTCTAACAATTCAATGATTTCTTTATAACCCTTTTCCTCCGCTACATCCAATGCTGTATCCCCAAACTTATTCGCGAGCATCCTGTCCGCATTGTTATCCAGCAAGACTTTAACAACTTTATCCTGCTTCTTCCCAGCAGCCAAAATCAATGGCTTATCTTCATTTACCCCGCTTTTAATATTAGGATCCCCTCCAGCGCGAATCAGTCCGCGAACAACACTGTCGTACCCCTTTTCAGCAGCAGTTGGCAACGGAAGGCGTCCCATCTCATCTCCAAGATCCACCCTGGCGCCTCGCCGGACCAGTAACTGAGCAGCTTGGACGTGACCATTCAAAATTGTCAGGAGCAGTGGTGTAGCGCCTTTTGGCGACCCCGTCAGCTCGGCGGAGTTGATGTCGGCTCCTCCTGCAAGAATCTGAATAATCGCCTCTCGATCTCCTGTTCTACAAGCATACCGCAACCCACTGTTGAGCCAGGCACTGCGTGCCTCTATGTCTTCCACTTTAGCCTCGAGAAGCAGCGTCATTGCTTTGGAACTCTTGTATTTGATAGAATTCGTCAATGGGCACCAACCAGCGCAGTATTTAGTCGGATCCGCACCATGGGTAAGGAGCAGACGGACCATGTTGATATGCTCACATGTGGCAGCTTTATGTAGAGGCCCGTCAGACCCAGTAATGTTTGGATCTGCTCCTGAAGCCAGAAGGACCTCCGCAATTTCTACTCCGCCTTCTTTCTGGTCTCCGCCTTTTAAACCTGCCGCATGGCAGAGGGGTGTCAAACCTTGCGTATCATGACAGTTTACGTCCACCCCCGCTGAGCAGAGACGCATGACGATGTCGAGGTGTCCGGCAGAAGATGCCTGAATAAGAGCATCTTGCCCTTCTGCAGGATTCTCCTTGATAGCCCCGTGTTCAAGTAGAAATACCACCAGATCCAAATATCCTTTCCCAGCCGCGTTATATAGCGGTGTCCGACCATATCCATTTTTGCTGTTTATTTTTGGTCCACGTCTATCCAGTAGCAGACGCATTATCTCAAGGCTACCCTTTTCCCCGGCAGCATCATAGGCCGACTGAATGTCGACCGGTTCGAACATTTGGCAGTTCTGATCTTCGTGGTCTAAAAGCAGGCGGCACACTGATTCGTGACCACCACTAGCCGCCCAATAAATTGGCTTGCGAATCTGCAAGGGCGGATTCGGGTTTGCGCCTCTCTCTAGGAGAAATTCAACAGCTTCATCGAGTCCAAAAAGTGCACACCGGTGCAAACAGGGCCACTCGTTCCAGATCAGACTGTCAACATCAGCTCCTTGATCCACCAATTCTTTTATGTGCTTGATGTTTTTGTCCTGAACAGCTTTAGTAAGGAGAGAGTTCAGGTGCTGTTGGTCTTCAACGGTCAAGAATCGCGGAACTCGAATGATGTCGCCTAAAACACTCTTGACCTCGCTGCGAGTGATGAACATTATACCTCCGTATCCACGAGTCGGTAACACTTCCATGATATCATCGTATAGGGCAGTTGGCTCATAGTTGTCGAGTACAAGCAGCCATGGATGCCATAGGCCGTCAAGAAATGTTTTGACAAAGCTAACTTTATCCTTTCTTGTCCCAGACGTAGATCGTTGAATGGTGGCATAAATGCTCTCAAATCCCAAAAGGAGACTTTCCAATGTGGAGGCATCCAGCCAGAATACGGTCCTGAATTCCCCCCTTGATTTCGTAGCATGGCAGTAAGCAATCGCAAGCTGGGTCTTTCCAACTCCTTTTGGGCCTGCAAGAGTGACAATGGTCGGGTCCTTCACCCGGGATCTTGATGCATTGTAAAGGGAGCCCTCTAGTTCTTTTGTCAAAGCACTACGTTGGGAGAATGTAGCGACTAGTTGCTCTCGCACGTCGAAAAAGGTATCCTCAGCTGGCATAGGAGGTACATCGGTAGAATCGACCACGTGGTGTAAGATCAACACAGAGATGTACGTGTTGAGGTTCCGTTCGACTGCCCATATCTTCTCATCGTATTTGAGACTGGTGAAGACTTTTTTGACTTTAGTTTTGAAGGCTTCACCAGGAGAACGAGAAAGCTCATTGATCATCGTTTCTAGCTCAGCAACCTGGGCATGGCAACCAGAAATGACTCCTCGCAAGATGCACTTAGTATCGACATCGAGACTCTTGACTTCCGAATCGGTCTTTATTCTTTTAAGAGCGTCAAGGAGAAGTGGCAGCTGTGTATTGATAGCTTGCAGCGACCTGGGAACATCGCCGGGATGCGCTTTGTTGAATTCGTCAAGACGTTTGACGACTTGGATACCGAATTGGACAAATTGTACAACAGCTGCTGCGAGACCAATTGCACTCACCGGATCCATAGTGAAGTAAAGGATCGCCGGAGTGGGTACTTTTAGATATGACAGAAGACGATTGTACGGCCTGTATAAAAACCCAGAGCTCTGCAAGCGCGGAGGGAGCGTTTCAGCTAGCGGTGCGTGAATAATCGGAGGTGCTGAGGAGTAATTCGCTAGAACTAGGAAAACAGAATGCGACTATCAATCACCAAGTGATACCGAGAGTGAAGTTCTTGTGTCTTGGAAAAGCGGTGTTCAGAGTAGTGGGTGTGAAAGTGAAAGCCCCCTTTTGAAGTGGATGAAGTCTCGGTTCAGCCGCACGGTGCTAAACTTCAACCGGGTTGGTGGCGCGATATAGTCTACACAGTTTGAGTACGCATAGCCTCTTCTTGAATCCAGAAGGTAACATCTATGAGACCCAATGTTGGGACAAATCGGTGAGAATCATGCCTGATCCTAACTGTTGGTTTCACTGGTCGTCCATGCGACGACAATACCACGCTGAGAACTGGTATTTCCTCATCTGGAAGGTAGTGCATTTCAGAATATACTTTCTCAATTTCCCAAGACTTCATAGCTTTTAGTTATAATTTCAATTAAGTGAAGTGGTAAACAACGTCCGCTTGCAACTTTGCACACATCTTTCTCTTTCACGCGGTGCCCTACAGCGCTTAATAGAGAATGAGTCGTGTCGCGCGTCAAAGGATGCCATTGGTCATACTAAAAGCGATCCGCAAATTCCGTCCGCAATCACACGTTCACGTTGGAGGGCGTGACGTTGGGGAGATCTCATCTCGAGTTACAAGGGAGTTAGTAAAGCCTTTTCCGCTCGCTGCATTGCTTTTACCATTGGAAGAGCAATGGCTAGTTACTTTGCAATCTTTATAAATCCTAGCCTAAAACCAATGTGCAATCATTATTCCAGATCGGAAGTAACCTTGATTAAGGTTCTGGCTGAAAAATAACCTTTTGCACTTGCATATTATTAAAAATATCATATCCTTCCACTGCCTATTATGATAGTCAGCGTTAGAATATGTGCCTTATCGGGGATAACTGACCTGGCTGAGTGGCATAATTCTATCTGTCATGAAGCTAAAACTGTCAGAGAAGTGACTATGTATCCGTGATGAATGACTTACTCAAGCAGATGTTGCTTCTTTTTCAACAGCTCAAGTGCTTGAGGAAATATGCCTACGCGTGTCAGCCGAGCCAGTCCAGATAAATAAAATGCACATACTCCGGACCGGGCATCGTCCCATTTGAATCCTTAAGTTCTTTCCATACGCTTCGTTTCCGCTCCACGGTATGTTTTCGTTGTGGACCCCGAAGCTGGAGATGTTACCCCATGGTCGAAGGAGATCAAAACCAGTCTTCAAAGCATCAGCGTGGCCAACTCCTTCTATAACAGTATCAGCGCCCCTCCCGTTGGTAAGCTCCTTTACTCTTGCTTCCAGAGCAGCCTTGTCCGTCTGATCATTCCAAGGCTCAGCGCCTAGCTTCTTGGCGAGTGCCAATCTACTCTCAACTCTGTCAATAGCAATCACGACCCTTGGCTTATACTCCAAGGCATTAATTAGCGCACAGAGTCCCACAGGTCCGCATCCAATCAAAACAACAACACTTTGGCTGATCGTATCTTGGTCGAATCCTCGGAACGCGTTGGCTGCCGCAAAAAAGCCAGTGGGGAAAATATCCGCCATCAACACCAACTTCTTCTCATCAATACCCTCGGGCGCTTTGACGGCAGTTGCATCCGCGAGGGGTACGCGCATAAACTCCGCCTGACCACCGTCCAAGGACGGGGATCCAAAAAGAAGCCCTTTCTCGCATCTAGACGAAAAGCCACGCTGGCAATAAAAACACTCCCCACAGGAAACCGTGAAAGGCATCACGACAGTATCTCCCTTTTTATGGCTTTTGATAGCGGGTCCGATTTCAACTACTTTGCCGGTGGTTTCGTGTCCCTATAGGATATGAGAAAACGAGTTATGTGTATTGAGGTAATTCCTTGCCATTATGAAGTCTGTTTTGCTAGGTTGATGTCCACGGAAAACGTGTAGCTCGCTGTGAAATACATCAGCTAGACATGGATAAATTCGACGAGTCTTGGGTTGTACCTTCCACACAATGCCGAATAATTGACTTTGATGATAATATCAGTCGGGTGAATAATCTTAGGGATAGGACGATCTTCGATCTGGACGTCGAGGGTGCCCTTGAACACAACGGCTTTCATTGTGGTTTTCGACATATTAATGAAGGTTTCGCTGCGTTGGGGAGTGTTGATCCTCGTTATTATGGGATTGTGGGAAACTAAGAGAGAAACAGACACTGGACTAGAAAACGTAGTTAGACTTTAGAAGGCCACACAATTGTTTAAAGAGAGGGTGTCGCTTTTGTGGGAAATCTAGGAGATGAACTGTCGACGCCGTCCTTGATTGTGGAGGAAGCCGAGGGGTGCGGGGCGGGGGCGGGGTAAATAGCGCGTGGGGAGGCGACATTATAACTTGTCAATCTAGTATCGTGCTTTGAGAATAAGCTTTCCCGTATTTGTATTTATAGCAGAAAAATGGCAGCTATAGTGCGCTGTGAAATATATATACTACTCAATTATTTCTCCTAATCCTGCCATATTTCCAGCTGCGGAGGCTGATATATAATTCAAAGCAATAAATAGTTTAACTAGTACTCGAGTATCTCAGAAATAACTATCTTATATTGGCTCTAATATTGAAGATAAAACTTAAAAACAGGTTAGAGCATCGACTTACTATCATCTCTGGTAGGAACATGAAGAAGTGAGAACAGTACGACAGCGAGCATAAGGAATCTGTAGAATTTGACTAGGGCGGCTCACTATCCAACCCCGCTCGTGTCTCTTGCATGTAGTAGGACACCATAGCATTCAGACGAGTTATTTTACGCGGTTATGTGGATTTTGGAATTGAAAAGCCATAAAGCAGAGCAGAGCATATAATATTTCTGATGCGGTTATGCATGCGGATATAATCAACTTGTGCTTTTGCTTTGTAGGTTGCGAAGAAATTAGATCACTCGTGAGACTCGCTAAACAAAGGGAAAGAAAGTATCGAGACTTCTTTTAATTGGTCTAAATAAAAAGAAGCTGCCTAAAGGCAGTGCTGCTAAGATGACATTCTCCAGCGAATCATTTTATAGATGAGGATAAAAAATCAAATTCAATATTAACCCTACGAAGTCCAGCACGATATGTCCAATCTTTCACCCATGATAGTCTCCCGTCAACAAGTCTATATAGAATCCTTGCTTAATAAAGCGCCACGAGAATGTCACCACGGACTCGAGCCGTGAGATGGACTTCAGCTTCAAGGTCAAGCTTGATGCCAACTGTGAGGGCTGCATCCTTCAACTTGCCATTGTTATCAACAGGACCCTTGATAAGGTTGCCTGCGGAACTCATAATCAACATTTGAAATTCCACGCCCAAGGGGTTTTTGGAGACACTTACCAAAGGGTCCATTGGGTGAGCCGGAAAGACCAGGCATTGGGACTGGGAGACCAGTAGGACCACCAGGAATCTTTTGATTACCGATGCCACCGATGCCACCAGCGCCAGGGCCGCTGGCAGTCAAGTCGGGTGCGTTCTTAGTTCTTGGTAATAGTAAGCAAAGATATAGTTCAAGTATTCAAGAGTATTATTCGGCACGAATAATTGACTTCACTTACGGGGAAGACATTTTTTTGGAGTTGAGTGGTTTGGGAGGTAGAGGTCCAAGGAAATTCGAAGACAGTGCGGAGGTCAAGTTGGCGGTGGTGTAGTATTTGCGCTTAAAGAAGCTAGGAGGGTGTTTGGAGTGGCGTTTGAAGACGTGAAAGACTCAGAAGGTGCAGATTTGGACTTTTTGCTTGAAGCTGTTGGACTTTGTTGCTTTGGGTTATAGAACAAGAAAGGGTA
This sequence comes from Lachnellula arida, assembly GCA_007821475.1. Taxonomy (NCBI): domain Eukaryota; kingdom Fungi; phylum Ascomycota; class Leotiomycetes; order Helotiales; family Lachnaceae; genus Lachnellula; species Lachnellula arida. The sequence goes on along the minus strand of QGMF01000014.1, from coordinate 37,281 downwards.
GTTCTGCAGTAGAGATATCTCTCTTTTATAGACCTTTTCACTCCGGAAAGCTATAGAAAAGTGCACTGAATTATTGTGGATATGCAACTGTGCACAGATTCCTATGCGCGCATCTGCTTCTTCCACTTTTGAGACATTCCCAATGCAAGAACTGTCAGAGGTAAAGAAATTCGGAGAAATAACAACGAAAAATCATACGAGAAAGACGTGTTCAAGACCTTGGGCTCGGTGAAAAGGACTATACCGCGATATACGTAGTATGCCAAGTCGGATGTGCGGTATATGTCAGCAGTGAGAAATCCGGGTTGATCGTGGTACTTGATTTTACTACCCCGCCTTACTACAAGGTAAGAGCTTGTTCATTTATTCTCTTTCACCGCTGAAGGACCTGCAGGCTGCCGTGTAAGGCCAGACTTCCTTGTCTCCGGGAAAACTCGTTTGATTTACACACTAAGGTAGCTGACTCAAAATCAACCTCATGCTGGAAAAACTCGTTCCATTTTCAAACTTATTATAAGTGCAAATCTATAAGTCTAAGCTGATAATAATATGTGTTTTCAGCTTAGATGAATTATACACTATACCTATTTGATAGTATAATAGCTATATACCGAGTCACTTATCACTATGTGCTAATTATACATAAAATAAGAAATATATAAAGATGCGGGAGATCTGCCCGGCCCGGTGCCGGATCTACCCGCACCATCGAGTTGGGACCACTTATATCTGTACTATGCTAGCAATGTCCCCCTGACCTGCATTAGTGGTAGTCCAAGTATTCCCCCCACTACCGCCTGGACCACCATACTAGGAGGTCGGCGGGACACGATATGTCGAGATACGCGAGAAAGAAAAGCATAATAAAACATACGATATTAGAATAGGTTCTTCTCATTTAGATTAATTTCGGGAATACTACCTGCCGGCTTTACTTGCCGACATCCTTGTGTAATGCGCTTTGTACGGTGTAGAGCTCTACTGACTCGTATTATGTCCCGAGTTGCATAAGCAGTGCTAAGACAAATGCAATCTGCTAGGAAATATGAGGGAAATATGACTATAGTGATGTCTGTATAGTAGGTGGTTACGTGTTCTCTAAGCTACAGATGCAGAGTTTTATGTGGTCTGCTGACTACGCAATATGAAGTCCAACAATCTTTTCCTAACATTCGAGAGCCTCTTGCTTTGCTAAACATCGGAAGACTCTCAGACTTCCAGAGTGGCTAGGTAAGGAAAGGTTGCTTTCTACCTTTAAATTCTAAAAAACTTGTTAATGTCAGGCTCATGTTATGATTCCCCAATTCCAGTCTGACCTCCTCAGCTGCACAGGAGTGAGATTTCCCTATCTTGAAACGTATCTTATTTATTTTCCTTGTACTTAAGCGCCACTTAAGCGCAAGTGTCAGGTTATCACTATAACACTACCGGTAGCCCCCCTTTTCCTACCCCACACTTGGGTGCACAATGCACAGCCACGTCGATTTCGGGGGACATGGATAGGACCTAAAGGTCCGATCAGCACACGGCTCGGCACAAAGGAGCTTATGAAGTGTGCCGTGCCCGGCTTCTCTCTATATTCCCCCTCTGAAGGCAACGCATCGTATCTGCATCTCCATAGCTCAGTAACCCAACATGGCTTCCGTTGTTTCTCTCCTGGTGGGTATGTCCGCCATCTTTGGCACCGCCGAGGCTATCAAGGAAACGCGCTCTAAGGCTCGCCGGAGTGAACACCGCAGTCGGAAATGCAATCTGGTCGTGCACTGTCCAAAGTCTTCACAGTATAGCCCTATGCTCGACAACCGGCAAGTCGTACTCTCTGGTGACAAGGTGAGTTATTTCCTATTCATAGTCACCCCGTTTCTAGAACTTCCTTGAATGATTTTTTTCGATACCTACCGTTCCCAGAAGCCCCTATGTACTCCGGCTTTACAAATCGGTACTGACACCACCAGCTCTATGTCGACACCAACACCTGTATCGACGTCCCTTTCGGCCACCCTTTCTCTGGCTATTATCACCCCTACCCAGAGACGCCCTACTCAGGTCTAATATCCACTATCTCAGATGACCCCCCGATGATGAACTGGATCTACGTGGACCGTGATACGTACGAGCTGAAATTTGGCCCACGGCCATATGCGGAACACAATTTCAAAGGGCCCTGGGATTGCACGCGACAGGAACGGAGGCTCACATTTGGGGGTTGGGAGGGATTTTGCGTCGTGTTAGAGGAAAGTGGGTTTTGGGGGGTGTATTTTGATATTGATCAGAATACGCTGAGTGAGCAGCGGGCGGTTGGGAGAGTGGTTATTGAGGTTGAGATTTTACGGGCGGAGCTCAGGAACATGCCTAGAGCTAAGAAGAAGGATGATGTAGGAACAGGGGAGGCCAAGGCGGAAGAGGGGAAAGCCGAGGCGGGAGATGGGAAGGCCGAGGCGGGAGATGGGAAGGCCGAGGCGGAAAGGGGAAAGACCGAGGCGGAAAATGGGAAAGAAGAGGCTGGAGGAAAAGAACAGAGTAACGAAGCTGAGATTGACCTAGAATCTCCTAGGAAGGTTAAGGTCGATGTAGAGGCTTCTGGGAATGTAGAATGTGAGATGGGAGAAAAGGGAAGCGTAGATACCGAGAAAGTGAAAGCTACTGAGTAAAGTATTAGTAATGCGATGTACAGATATTTCTTCCCTAGATACTACGAAAACCGAGTCTGGAATTCCGGTTACCTTAACATGTACATGAAACATGTCGGTAGCTGTGCCGTACGTACGTCTAAGGATCCTACACCTGCTTGCCTTAGCAGTCTATACTCCGGTATTAATATAGGTTATTATTACTAAATAAGTATTTTTCTGCTTTAACAATGGTTTAAGGTATTCATGAGCTTAATAGCTCCTTAGATGCGATTATTTATACCTTATTTAGAGATTAAACTAGTAAGAAATATATTATATAGTAAAATAGGGATTTTCCGATAGCCGGAGTCTATATAAACCTAGTAAAGGCATATAATGTGGAAAGATACAGATCTTCGATATGTTATCCCTGTCCAAGACGCAGAAGGATGCAAAACACAGCGGTGTGGCTTTGGAGTATGATCTACGGATCGACGGGGGGATATTTTGAATCGAACAGTTCTGATTTGATGCTCCGGCGCCTCATCTTCTCAAAAACCGTTGGCTCTTCTTAGAGGCCGCAGCCCTGCCCTGCGTCTCGAAAGTCTCGACCATGCAGCCGCTACAGGATAGGGTTTAGTGGGATCGACGGCTAGTTTCAGCGTGGCACCACCTAGGAACGTTCCGCCTTTGGCATGGTGGACCGCAGAGTGCTCAAACGGGCCTTGTTCTTTCTGGGGTCAGGTACCTGTTATAGTTGGCTACACGCTGGATTCGACGCCTTATTGGAGGATGAACGGTACGGGGAGATCTAGCACGTGTTTCTGCTAAAAGAGCCCCTGAGCCTTGAATGTACGAAAAACCAGTACTAGATTATTCTACTATTCGCTTAACTCGCCTCGGGCATTAGAGGTACTTCCTGTATATATAGAATACTCGAGTGTTTGACCGGACTTTCGTCTTGCTCTTATCCCATAGCGGGACTCGGTCAGGATTGGTTATTCCGCGCTTTCGATTGTTTTGTTTCAAATTGCCCTGGTTTATCGTGCGGCCTTCCTAAACTTGAAGTAAAACATTATAAAAATATTATGCCTCACGTTCACTTCTAACAGAAAGGTGGCCCTCGGTAGCGTTTACTATATTTTGTTAGCGGCCTCTTGACGGCTTTAGGAGTATATTCTAAACGAACCTAGTTGATATGATCCAAATTTCTGGAACGGATAATGATGGCAATGATATTTGTGTTTCGGATATCTATAGCGAAGGGTCTGATCCGACAATAGATAAATATGTTCTCGGCTGTACGTTTTTCAAGAACGTGATCGCCGTATTTGATGTCGGGGCCGTAGAGATGCGATTTGCTGCAAGAGAATATTATAGTAGTGATAATTCAGGGAAATGATATAAAGTATATATCCATAGCTCTATGTAAGCACAGGTGAATTAAATATAGGAAAGTTGACCGAGTCGTCGAGCTGAAGTAAACCCTAGCCTTCTAATTTGGCCAAAAGCGCTCTTGCCATAGACTTTATACACGATCCAATACTAAAGATATTCTCGTCGTCAGATACGCGGCCGATGTCTTTGTTATAATTTCCGAGCGCTTTTATATAGACACTTAATCCCTCATGAAAGACGCTACGGACACAGATAGTGCTTATAATATATCAGTAAGCTCCTGTATTATAGATTCGCATGATTCAAGCCTGTTAGTTGCATATTGTATCAGTTATAAGATTCTCTAACTTAAGTCGCAATGCTCTAAACCTACTACTTGGTAATCGCTACCCTCCGTTCGATGTATCACTAGTTCTGCCAGATGATTTTGTACTTCTGCGCAGTGTTTCTAGTTCTTGTGCAGATAAACAACCCCTGCTCGACAATCCTCTTTCTATTATCTCTTGCCCTTCGCCCGTCCTGGTACAGCACTATTCAAAAACACTTCTATCGGTCCATCATTGCTATTTGTTATTTTCATAGACAGCTTCTCAGCGGCACTCTGCATCTGGTCTGCTGTGTTCAACTCGCGAGCCTTCCACTCCCCTATCTGAGCTTCATCTGCAAGTCGAGCATGAAAGAGGAATACAAGCGGACTGGACTGCCATAACCCGACGCGACTTTTTCGAGTCTTTAAAAACGCAGCCAACAGGAATCCACAGGCGAGTACGAGCAAGAGAGCCGGCAGAGTCAACCAAGCCCAGCGTACCGTAACGAACTGTTTCTGGACCCATACGTTGCCATTCACCGCCTGGTTCGCCGCGATCAACGATGCATTTTGCTGTGCTTCTTGTGGGATTAGGGAGTCGTTTGCACGCATTTGCGTGGTCATGTACCCCGCTATTGAATGCATCGCACGCGTGACGTTGGAAGCTTGGTATAGCAAGGTTGGAAAGTCATTGCCGGAAAGAGGATCATCGCTTCCGGTCTGAACGATCCCGTTCAGGAACCCTTGCTCAATAAGCTGGCTGCTCAGATCAAACCACGCGTTGTAGGAGACGACAAATGTATCGTTGAGGTTCGGAGGCGTGGTAGCAAACGGCGGCTTATATACCAAAGAATTGTTGTCTCCGAACGGATTTATTGAGTGATATTCTATACCATTTGATATGTCTGCAGGACCCGTGATACTGGCGGGATACCAATGTTCCCTCCCGTCGTCACCGTAAGAGTAAGAGCTTGTGCCGTTGGAGAAGAAGCCGGGAACGTTTCCTGCGTGAGAGTTTTCCTGTAATAAATCTTCCGAATAGACCCCGTTGGTCACATTAACACTCACCTCTCTCACGGACAGGTAGAAGGCGCATCTCACAGCTTCGAAGGTGGTGTTCGATGTGATAGAAGCAATCTCATAATTAGGAGAACTTAGCGAGCCTATAGCTTTCACCCATTGTACCAGGGCGAGAAGTCCAGTAATGTTGGCGTAAGGCTTTAGCGCCGCCATAGGATATTCTGTCCAGACCTTAGATTGGATAGTGAAGACATTGTACTCAGTAGTATTTACTAGTAATGACTGTAGTATACTGTCTTCTGGTGCTACAAAATGGCAGAGGGTAGCGCTACAGTTTAGCTGTATATGTGATGTAATATCCGTGCACTGCGAGCCGACAGCTAAAGTGCTGAATGGATCCCAAGTACAGTTGCCCGTGGGACAGTTGAAAGGTGGGTCGGCCAACGAGATGAGATTCGAGGAGAGCAGTCCCTGGTAGACGGCCGTCTTCATACTGTAGGGAAGAAGAGTATCTACACGCATGAGTTAGTTATTTCCTTCTGGAGGCAGCGGGACCTGTATCACTTACACCCATCAACAAATTCAGGGGCCCCCTCAAATCCAGTACCATACGTATATGCCGCGACGGATTTGGCCTGCTGGCTAGTATCTGTAGCGGATTGGGTAGTGTATTTCACAGTTTGTTGGAAGAACGGGTCGAGGGCTAGGGCAGTTAATGTGATAATTGCGCCGATGCTCGCAAAGTTTCTGTGCCGCCATTAGTACAACAGAACTTGAACAATAATCGGAGTCCCTCACATAAAACGTAGCCTGAAGAGCAAACGAAGACTTCCAAACGGTCCCCTGCTTGCGGAATCGTAGTATACAACATCTTGAAGAGATCTCGGCCGCGTAAACGACACCCAGCAGAATTGGCTAACGGACTGTGCAACTGGAGTAAGAAGGGCGGCACGGAAAGCGGTCGAGATAATGGAAATTATTGCGTTGAGAGTGATATTACCCCTGCGGCCGATTGATGAAAGGTCCATCTGAGGTGACCATTGTCCATCCTGAAGCATTGACAGCCCTCCACGGGCCGAAAAGCCAGTGCAGCAAGGCTGTCTTTTACGACATCATGAAGCCTGATATCGCTCTCAATACGACTCGAGATCGCCAAGAACATCATGATCGACGGCGAGTCTGGGATCAGGCATTCTCTGGCAAGCGTATGATGCTTGCATCCTAACCGTCTTCAGTCTTACTAACTGCTACAGTTATGAGCGATTACCGTAGTCGCATTCTTGATCACGCTCAAAAACTCGAACGCAAAATAGCAATGACATCTGGTCAAGATGTGAATGCCACAGGTATATTTGCCATCTTTGGCACAGGGATTATGGTAGATCTTGCTTTCGGCCACGGCTCCCAGGATTCAGAGCAGTGGACCAGCGACGAAGAGGCCGATTGGCAAGTCAATGTCGACCACGTCAGAAATGGGCTCTCCGCCCTTGGCCCTTTTAGCGCTGTGCCCTGGTTGCTACAAATTGGTTTCAGTATCCCGAACGTCCCCCTCGTGCGCGAATGGCTCCGAATGAAGGACTGGGCACGACAATGCGTTGCAGCACGGCTCAGGACTAAGACCAACAGACCTAATATATCCCATTGGCTGATTGAAACATACTTTAATCATCCTATCTACAAAGATCGAATGGACTGGCTTACCGCAGATGCGTTCCTAGTCATCATTGCCGGGAGCGATACCGTAAATGCTAGTCTGAACTATATATGCTATCACCTCACCAAAGATCGTCGTGTACTTGAGCAGTTGCGCCTTGAACTAGATGCGACGCTGGACCTCGAGGACTTTACCAAGCTGCAGAACTTGCAGTACCTTAATGCAGTCATTGAGGAAAACTTGAGACTGCATCCGCTGGTTCCAACTGGACTTGCACGGGTAACACCACCTGATGGGATATATTTTGACGGAACGCATATTCCTGGAGGTGTAACTGTGATTGCTCCAGCATGGAGTATCTCGAGGCGTAAGCTATACCCTTATCCTAAGTCTTTGCTTGATACTAATGTTCTGGTAAATTTGGTAGTTGAATGCTGCTTTGAGCGTGCAGCCGAATATATCCCGGAACGCTGGTTGAAAGGATCAGAGATCCGGTGCACGCCTGCTGCCTCGAAGCCATTTAATCAAAGTAGGTCATTGGCTTTCTTCTAGGACTATGCTGACCTGCTATTTAAGGCTTCTACTCATGTCCGGGGAGAACGCTAGCAATGAATGAGTTGCGTATTTTAGTGGCTCTTATTGCGAGCAAGTATGACATGCGTTTTCCCGATGGTTATAAAGAAGATGAAACCTTCGCGGACATGAAAGATTGCTTTGTTTCAATTCCTGGGGAATTAAGGATAATTTTCGAGCCCAGAAAGCGTTGAAAAGTTTAAGGTTCATAGTACTACTCCATAGTCGACGGTAATCGAAATATTACTTGCAGGCGCACTCTTACTTGCTTACAGTCACTAAACTTATAAGCGGCACTATATATTGGAAAATATTATAGCATAATCTACAAATGCTTTCATAATATTATACGTGGCCATGAAGGCGCTGGCATGCAGTATCGTGAAAAATATAGGAGTAGTCAAAGATGTAATGCACGAAATGGCATGTTGCCAAGTAAATAGCTAAATATGCATTCGACTTAGACTAAGCAAGAAACACTTTCCAATCCCATCTCAAATCTTGGCCACTGCAGAAGAATACCCCGTATCTCGATCAATCTGATTGAGGAGCTTCCTTCCCTCCGCAATTCGGTGCAAGTTTGTCTCGAGAACTATGAAAGCGTGGAGCCCGTACTCGCTTGAGATGCCACTGATGTGCGGTGAGATGATGCAATTAGGGGCATCCCATAGAGAATGTTCCTTTGATAGCGGCTCCGGCACAGCAACATCGAGTGCTGCACCACTAAGACCCTTGCGACCTTGACCATGAATGCTCAGCGAGTCATCGTGATATGCGTGCAAGGCTTTGATTAAACTGTTATGCTCCAGGATATCTCCGCGAGAGATGTTGATGACAAACGTGTTGCGTTTCGACAGGATATCAAACTCTTCCAGGCCGAGCAAATTGCCCGTGATCTTGGTCAAAGGCAGGCTCACCAGCAAGTAATCCATCCCTTGAGCAAGGAATTCATGTAGTGACCTCTTGTCCGTGCCGTAGAACCACTGAGTAGGGATCCTACCTTCGGGATCACCAGTGCCAGGTACGCCATATCCCTTGTAGTGCCTGCTCTCCTGAGATTTGCGAGAATTTGCTGTGTAAGCAAGTATCTCCATCCCCATAGACTGGGCGATATTGGCAACCTGACGTCCAACTGCTCCATACCCAAGAATTCCAAGACGCTTTCCACAGCAGATGACATGGTTGCAAAGAGAGCTTTCCCACCGCCCGACTCGTCCCAGACATGCTCCAGCTGCCATTCTCGTAAAGTGTTGTACTTATGCGAGGCAACGAGGATATTCATGATAACCCATTCCGCCATCACTGGGGCAGGTACGCCCGCACAACTAGTGATGGTAATGCTTGATTCAGCATAGATGGGCATGCTCCAGATGTGGTCCGTACCAGTGCTGAACAGATGAACCAGTTCTACAATGATCAGCGCCGGTCACAAGAATGGCTTCACTACTCACTCAATTTGGGAGCCAAATCAAGACTGCGAGGGAATTGCGAAAGCGTATAGAGAATTGTGACATCTTTCCATATTTCTGTACCAAGTTAGCATTCGGCGCCTGATGATCGAATAGGAAGTTTGGGGTTTGCAACCATCTGGCACAGCCTCATCTTTCTTCCAGTCCACCCTCAAGGTGAGTTGATAGTACGTGAGCTTGAGCCCAGGATGCTGCTTCTTGATGCGATTTGTGATAGATGTTGGCTCAGGAAATGGAAGTAGGCATAATAAGTGGCCAGCCAATCCGCTGGAATCCATCGTTCTAAGATTTATTAGTTATTTGGTATCAAGTAACTCCTTAATCGTGAGCAATTTCAGAGTATGGGCGAAGCTGCACCTAAATGTTTGTATTTCCGTAGGTAGAGTAAGCTCGCACACAGTGATTCGTCACCTCTCGCCAAATAGTAGGCGCATGAGGTACACTCGGATCGAACGGCTTCGACACGTTCCAGTCAAGGTGGTGGGTGGTATTGGTGTGAATAGAAAGAAGATCAGCGTCAGGGACGACTCGCACAACCTGCAACAATTTGCAGGGCTATAGTGCAGTACTGTATGACTGCCGATACTCGGTATTCCGTATAAGGCTGCAGTATTGCCGCCGTCACATTTCTGAATACTGCATGTACTCCGCATTGCATTATTTAATATATCAATGCGTATTTAGTGTGGCTCAGTATACCTAGTAACTGACCGACTGCTGCCTGTTTTAATTTCCACTATACCCGTGGAAGGGTAGGATCAACTTGCGTTGCTTGCAGCATTCTAAGGTTACACAATAATCTATGATACAAGTGCATGAATACGGTAGGTGCCTCCGTGCGAGTCTCTTCGGCTCCGTTCTTTAGTATTATTTGACCGATAAGCTGTTACCAACCCCAAATTACTTCTCCTGCCTGATTCTCTCTTATCGGAGTCCTTCCAATTGCTACAATCGCTACATAGATGCTAGAATACCGGGCACAATGTCCACCTCCCTAGATCCCGAATCAATATTACCTACCGTCGCTCAAGAGAAAATGATTTCTGATATTCCTGTTGAAAGTGCCGTTGCAAGTTTTGTCTCTAATAATGAAACTTTGCCCTCGGTCGTTGTGGATTGGGACGGACAACACGACCCTGAAAATTCAATTAACTGGCCATCGCGCGGCAAGGGAGGAATAATAACTCTCGTATCAGCGCTCACATTCCTTGGGTTTGTTACCTTGAAACTGATGGCTATTTTTGATCATTTTTAACATAATCATAGGGCCATGGCTTCGACTATCTTTGCGCCTGGCGTTCCTTTTCTGATGAAGGACTTCAACTCCAACAATAACCAACTCGCATCCTTCACGGTATCGGTCTACGTGGTCGGTTTCTGCATAGGTCCTCTCATTCTATCACCGCTCAGTGAACATTATGGCCTTCTCCCCTATATCACGGATCGAACGTGTTTTTCCTGATCTTTAGCATCGCTTGCGCAGTAAGCACAAATCTATCAATGTTCATAGTATTCCGCTTCCTACAAGGCCTAGCAGGCTGTCTGCCAATTACCTTGGGAGGTGGCACCATAGCAGATATGTATCCACCTGAGCGCCGAGGAACAGCAATGGCCATCTGGACCTTGGGCCCGCTCTTAGGACCGGTCATAGGGCCTGTGATAGGAGGCTTTCTGGCGGAAAGCGTAGGATGGCGTTGGATATTTTGGCTCGTGACTATCATAACCGCTGTTCTATCAATAGCCACTTTCATCTTCTTGCGTGAAACCTACGTTCCAACATTACTGGAGCGTAAAGCAGAAAGCATCCGCAAGCTATCCCAAAATCCAACCAGAATTCGGTGCAAGTATGATCGAGGCCAGACAGGAAACGAACTTCTTATTGCTGCGATTGTCCGTCCTTCTAAATTGCTCACCCGCTCCCCAATTGTCTTTATCCTGGCTATTTATGTCGGTCTTGTGTACGCATACATGTATCTGCTCTATACAACTTTCACACCCGTCTTCACTAGCCAATACGGCTTCACGACAGGTACAGCTGGCCTTTCGTTTCTCGGCCTAGGGATAGGATTTGTCCTTGGCCAAGTCTTGGTTGGAATCTTTGCAGACCGTTACCTGCGCGCTAAGGCAAAGCAATCCACAGATGGAAAAACACAACCGGAGCACCGTCTGCCACCTCTAGCCGTTGGTGCTTTCTTTATCCCGGTCGGCCTCATCTGGTATGGCTGGAGCACTCACTACCGAGCCCCGTGGATTGTGCCAATCCTTGGCATAGGCTTTGTAGGCATCGGCTGTGTTTGTGCGTTCCTGTCGTCACAGATGTATCTCGTCGATAGCTTTGGAATTTATGCAGCGAGTGCTACGGCAACGAACACTGTTGTACGAAGCTTGTTTGGTGCAACTGTGCCGTTAGCAGGAAGTAGCTTATATGGAAAGCTCGGATATGGGTGGGGAAATACGATTCTCGCTTTTGTGGCACTAGCTTTTTGTCCGGTGCCATTTTTATTAATGAAGTACGGGAAGAAGATACGGATGGATACTAGATTTCAACCTAAGTTATAACTTATATATAAGGAATATATATATGGGGTGAAGCAGACGGTACAACAGTAACATAATAACTTCTAGAGATATACTCTCGACTACTCAAAAGGTATGAAAACTCGAGTTGACCATTGTTTTGTTTCCAAACTATCTGCTATGGCTAGAGGGACTCGGTTAATATCGGTAATTTCACGCATGCAATTGTTTTTATCTCAAATTGCCCAAGTTCATCGTGCGGCCTTCCCAACTTGGAAGTAAAATATTATGCCTTACGCTCACTTCCAAGAGAAAGTTGGTCCTCAGTAGCGTTTACTATATTGTGTCAGCGGGCTCTTGACGACTTCAGGAGTAGATGTACTACCGAGGGACATATACATCATGCCAAATTCATCTGCTTCCTCTAACCACAGTTCTGTGCGAGCGTCAATCTCAGGCCCTGGTCGAACATTTGCCAGTTCCTTTATTGTATAGAAGCCGCTTTCGGCCCAGCGCCCTAGCAAACTGCCATAGGCGCACTCTTACTCATCTCTTGATCTCGCTCCCCACGTTGACTTCCCAGCTGGACCGGGCATGAATCCAATCTCTGTGCAGGGATATGTGGGCAGTGCGTTTAGTCTTGCATACATCCATTCAAAACAATACAGAGCCATCAGTGTTCTTCTTTTTGCGTTCACAATAATCCAGGCTTCCCATGAGGGTCGACTGTGCAGAGTTGCGGGTTGAATAATCTCTCCATCTCCCGCTGGATAGTCTGCTTAACTAAATCACCAGCGGGCTGGGAGCTTCCTTCCCAGATCTTTGCTAATGCAAAGCAGTTTGCTAGTGGTAGCGTCATGTCTTCGGCAGAAACCTGCATTGGGTGTATAATGGGAGGGACATTCTCGCTTCGTGCCATCATCCGGGGGTATGTTCGAAGCACACGGCACAGAAACTCCATGCTATGTTCTCGGATGGCAATCTTGGCAGGAGAGTCCTCAATAAAGGGGTAGAGCCAGCGGTCGCGAAGCGCTTCAACATTGTTGGATATGGGAACTGTCGCAGAAAAAGCAACGGGCTCAACTGGACGAAAGCCCCCGCTTTGTACCGTTTCTGTTGTTGGTTCAAGGTCGTTAGGACTTCGCGCGGTTGTATGTGTGGTTGCAATAGCCGCAGAGGTATTTTCTGGGCGATGGTCAAGTGTAGGAGTTGAACCATTCCTCCTGGAAGAAATCTCATCTACAAGTATTGACTCATCCTGGTTCTCGAATTCGAATTGCAACTCAGAAGTCTGGTTTGTTCTCTGGTTATTTTGCTGATAATTTCTGGCGGCATACTCGCAACGATCGCCTCGAGAGGTGCATCGAGAGCATGTCGGGTGCTGTTGGTCACATCTTGTCTTTGATTTTGAGCATTGTTGACAAGACTTTTGTCGAGGAGGTCTGGTATTTTGCTCGTTTCCACAATGCTTGGAGTGGCGGACATAGGATGACCCTTTGTGATCAAAGATTCAAATGTCAGCTAAAGACCAGTTGAAATGTAATTCTTGAGTCTCGCCACTAGGTCACAAGAAACGTTAGATGTCTTTAAAATAGAAAAGACAAAAACTTGTTTTTTTATAAAGATTTCCCTTTACATGTTTAGAAATGTCATTCTGAAGCTCGGGAAACTTTATTAAACATGCAAACATATTTCCCCGAGATTTATCACTTACGGGCAGCATACGACTTTTGGCAAAGGGAGCACGTAAATAACCCAGACGCTTGCGGGATAGCTGTTTCGGTACTTCCGGTCATGTCGACGGCTTTTTGGTTTGAAAGTGTAGTAAGGAAAAGTCCTAAAGATAAAGCGGAAGTCGATGTTCTATAGTAGGGCTTACCCATTCGTGCTTACTGTACTGTATCATTCAGGGTTTAAAAACATAAAAGTCCGGTTGCCAAGTCGGAAGAGGACGGCTCTAGGAGTAGGACAACGGAGTTGTAGGTTCAGTTGCTCATATACAGTACTGCGGTAGCTTCATAAGAAGAGACATATCTAGAACTGAATATGTCTCTACTAAGGACTTCGTCATCCAATGTGCTTTAATAAAACCTTCCAAATAAAAAACAAATCTATACAATGCCGTCTTACCTTGTTACTAGAGAATCTCGAGGTCTTAGGGTAAGTATAACCTATGAAATAACACATGAATCAGCGAAGTTGACAGTTTAAATAGTACGAATTCATTAGAAAATTTTCATATGATTCCGCAAACACTATTATTGTAATTGTAAGAGACAAAACGGCCACTGAAAAGAAGCTCCAAGATGACCGGATTAATAATATCACTTTGGTTAAAGCAGATATAGCTGATCTTAACGCTTTCAAGGTTTGATAATAATCAAATAAGCGATGATTTATTGCTAACGTAACTTGTCAGGTTGTCGCCAGGGAATTAGAGACTAGTTTAAGGGGTAGAATTGACTACCTAATAACAAACAATAGCTTAGTCTCAAAAATGTATAGCCTTTTTCTATCAACTTTAAAGTTGACAGAATAGTTTTATCCAAGTACAAGAGCTGAGTAGTGTCTCGGTTAAAAAGGGGGGCAAAACCAGAAACTCCGGTTCACCAAACCATTTCTCCGAAATTTGAAAGCTAACTAACAGATTAAATACATCTTTATTAAACTATTCATTTCAAGCTTTCTTAATATAAATACACAGCCTAGATTTATTTCATCTTCACTTCAAGGTCTTCAGCCACATTCTAGCAACACTCTAATTTTCCTTTTGAAGTAGGAATGGCTACCCCCCGAGATTACGATGTTGTGCTCCTAGGCGCAAAAGGCTATACAGCGGCCATTTGGGCAGAATACATCGCCAGAAGTCCGCCGACGGATCTAAAATGGGCCGTGGCTGGGAGATCAAGAGCAAAACTGGAGGCGTTGGTGGAAAAGTTGAAACTGATCAATCCGGACAGGTTGCATCCTGGTTCGTCTCAACCCGGCAACAATCCAAAGGCTTGTGAATAAGCTGACAATGAGAAGCGATTAAGACCGTAGAACTAGAAGCAAACAGTCTTGAAAGTCTAGCAAAACGCTCTCGGCTCATCCTCAATTGCATTGGTCCATACCACCTCTATTCATCCCCTGTGGTAGAGGCATTTGCCAAGGAAGGAACTTATTATGTTGGATTGTAAGTTCAACTTGTTTTTTTCTGTCAGCAAGAATTCGGGAAATGTGTTACTGATCGATATCAATTAGTTAATAGTTCCTTGGAAACATCTTGGGTTGAAGAAATGATTCACAAATACCATAATATTGCCAAAGAAAGCGGTTCTAGCGTGAGTCAATATCCCCTCAAATATATCCCACCAACATTCTGATTCAACAACCTCAGACAATCCCAACAATTGCCCTCGCACCTTCCGATATCGTCGCATTTATAGTCGCGCAAGCAATCCACGACCAACCCAAGAGCAGCGGCACAGCCGAGGTGAACAGCACCGCAAAGCTCCAGTAAGTACTTTTCCATCTCCCCGACGCCAAGGAAAGCACTAACATCATCAGAATCCAAGGAATGAGTGCCGGCTCCCTCAACACGGCCATGAGCCTGATATCAAGCTACGGCACAGCCTGGATCAGGCCCGGAAACCCCTGGAGTCTAACCCCAACAATCCACCGCCACCGCCATCCTCCCCCCTCACCCTCTCTGTTTTCCAACATCCCCGGTCTTGGGGTCATCACAACCTCCTTCCTCGCCATCTGCAACGAGTCCATCGCCCACCGCAGCGCTTCCCTCCTCCCGCAACCTACGGCCCGCATTTCCAGCACCGCGAATACCTCCCCGCACCAAACTTCTTCGCCGCGCTCTTTACCCACTTCCTCACGAAACTAGGCATTGTCCTACTCTCTCTATCTCCTTCTCGCAAGATCGTGAATTCTCTGCTTCCTGCGCCTGGAACGGGGTCAGATCTGGCGAAGGCGGACGACGCTGTGGAGCGACAGCACTTTCAAGGTATCGGCACACCTGCGGATCCGGATGGGAAGGAAGCGAAAGGCGGGTTTCTTTATGAGGGATCGTTGTATTGTTGTAGTGCTGCGATGGGTGTTGAGGCTGCTGGGGTTGTTTTGGGGGGTAGATATGAATATAGGGAGACTCCGGCGTGTGGGGTTGGAGGTGGGGTTTTGACGCCTGCTGTGTTGGGAATGCCGTTTGTTGAGAAGGTTAGGGAGGTTGGTGCTAGGGTTGATGTGGAGTTGCTTGATTGATGACTCGTTCTTCTGTTAGTTGAGGATTTGTATTATATTGCTAGAAAGAGGATAGGGTTAATTGTATAAACTTTCGAATTTCCGCTCATAAAATGTTTCAATCGGATTGTATGACACATTTACAAGGATTAATATCAACGGGTTGTAAATTTGTCGGACTAGATCAGAATCTAAGATTGGTGATGTGTAAAAAGTAAGGATATAATCCAAGCTTTCAATTCGTCTGTCTCTTTTATTATTATATTTGTCCCTCCAGAAAACGCCATTCCGCAAAGCAAAGGATGTCTATTTACAAGACTGTAATATGAGACTATTGCTACTTCCTCATTAAAGACAACCTTGTAGCTCGTATCGTCAAAATTGCCGAGTATAACCAAGCACGGGAATAAATCAAGGGCCGTACCAAACGCTATAAAGCGTAAACTATTTTCCTCCTAACCCCAAATTCTCCTTAACTTCTATAGAGTATAACCAGCAGAGCTAATCCGGAGCACCAGTAGAGGTATCAATCAATTATTAATCCCAGAAAAGCCATCACACCACATTCTACTTTTAACTATTATAATTACAACTATCTCTTCCCACCAAACCCCCCCCGCTACCATCTCCAAACCTGCTCTATAAACAAAACCCACTCACAATACCATCCACCAATTCTTCCCGTGTTCCCATGAAGCCAGACCCATGAAACTCGGCCCGTAGCTCGCAAACTTTAATTTGCTCCAACTTCCACGGTCATTTAACCTCTCCGAATCGAATCTAGAGCACGAAGCTCATCTACGCAAACTATCAGCTGGGACAAATTGCCTTTTGGGAATCGAGTGTAAGTTGCATTGCTATAGCGCTAACCTCTTCTGACTTAGCGACTGGACTTCCTGGTCCTGGTTGGGCCCCTTTTTCAACCGAGATACTACTTAACTCTTGTACTAAGGACAGCCTGCTAACAAAAAAACTCACGCGGGTATGAACTTTTAAAAGTGGTATTTCCTACTAACAAGGCGATCTTTAATTCCTTCTATGCTTATTCACCGCACTATAATATAAGCTGTCATGCCTAGGACGTCAAAAAAGCGCTAGTACCCGAGTACACCGAAAATATATAGTGAAACTAGCCTTTTACAACTAAACGGGAGATGTATTGCCTTAGGCATAACTAGAATAGCAGTAAGTAGAGAGTAAGGGCGCTTATACGTAGCGATAAAGTAAAAAGCGCACTAGGGCGTTTAGAAGTAGAGAGCTATAAAAGCAGGGAGTTAAGGGCGCTATTAATATTAGTATAACCCCTAGGTTATTAAGAAGAAGGTAGTACCTATAAACTATAATAGGTATACTAAGAAATGCTTACGCGCGTACCCTAAAATACTAATAGAATATAAGTAATTTTAATAGATTTAAAGATCCTAAAGAGGTAGGGGTTAAGGGAAGGAGTTTCTATATTTCTCTTAGCTATATCTCGCCTCTTTATATATTAGCACTAATACTAATAATAACACCTATAATTAGTAATACCTACCCTATTATAAGGTAGATAAAGTTTCACTATCTCTAGGGGTTATAACGTCCAAATAAGGGAAGAATAGCCTAAAGGGGAAAGGACTTGTTAGGCTTGGCGCCAAGCTAAGTATGAGGAAAGCAGTGGGGGGTAAATAAGTATAAGTAAACCTTACATACTATACCATACCTAACATTTGCATTTACGTCGCGTCGTCGCTTGTGCAAAAAGCTATCCCTTGATGCTTCCTCCCTTAGATAGATTTTTATCACTGCTCGCGAGCACTCGGCTGAAGCTATTAATGTGATGTTGGGGGTATTGAGGGACAGCCACTTGTCGCATAGTGCCTCTATGAGAGCGAGCTCGTTTCGCTGAGCTATAGTAGGAACCCCCTCCTGGGTTAGGACAATGGCTGCCCTGCAATACAGCAGACATGATATTAACAACTTCATCAGTGCTCGCGGTGATACAGCGCATGCTCTTCTCCTTCCTCATGGACTCACGGTTCAGGTTCAGTGTAAATTTCCATGGTGGGTCGTTCAGAGCCTGTGAGCCAATATCTTGTATGCCTTTTCTT
This sequence comes from Lachnellula arida, assembly GCA_007821475.1. Lineage (NCBI taxonomy): Eukaryota > Fungi > Ascomycota > Leotiomycetes > Helotiales > Lachnaceae > Lachnellula > Lachnellula arida. The sequence continues at coordinate 19,411 of QGMF01000014.1, read as the reverse complement.
GCACATGAGTCATGAGTTTGCGGGTCAAACTCTGGTTCTTGAGCAGCGTTGTAGCAAACAGATGGGTATTCAGATCGTAGCCATCCTCGCAATGCCCGCATCAACCGCGTCCTTCCTCGGACTCCGCCCATTTCTGTACAGCCACAGCCGACTCAGTTCCTGCACCTTGTACCTCTCCTTTTTCAAGCCCCGCCAGTTCTCAAACTCCCCCCTCAGCGCATTCATCGTACTCGACGTACTCACGGGACTCATCTCATTAATGCCCACACCCACACCCATACCCACCTCTCCTTCTCCTTCCCCTTCTCCCGCAAACCTCCCAGCAGCGCTCAGCGAACTCGATTCCAACCCCTCCCTACCAGCGCCCCGGCCCCACCACTCAACATCCTGCTCCATAAACGCATTTCCCCCCGCATCCCCATCCGCACACCCTTCGAACCCACTCCCCCCAATCCCACTCCCACCATCCTCGCATTTCAACAAAGGAAACATGGTATCCAGATAATGCATACAGAATTGATGGCCGCCGTGACTGGCACTCGCGCCCGCGTACTCGAATACGCGCCCCATGAAGCGTGGCGCGGTGGCGGATAGCGGCGGGAATGTGATGAATTGTAGGACGCCCCAGCGGGAGACGGGGTCGGAGGTGTGGGCGTAGTGCTCGATGTGGTGGATTGTTTTTCCTTGGGGGGTTGTGTTTGTTTCGTGGGTTTGGGGATTTTTCTTGTTCACATCACCACCCTCATCCGCATCCACATCGCCGCGGGGATTAGCATTATTGTGATTATGTTCATGCTTGATGATATGTGTTCTTGTCCTGGTTAGAGTAAAACGACGCGGGTTCTGGAGCGCGGCGGACTGGGATAGCAGGTGTAGGTGCGGGTTGTTGAAGTGGTTCGCTGCGTTGCCAAAGGTGTAGATTTCTAGCTTGGAGAGGAGGTCTTGGGGGAGTTCTTGCAGGAGCCAGTCGAGGATCATGCCGCCTTCTATGGCGCCTTGGCTGTGGAGGATGAAGATTACCTGGTGGGGGGATGGGATGTTAGAGATTCGATTCAGGAACTTTTTATATATATGTATATAAAATGAAATGGTTCAGGGGCTATGATTAATTGGTTTGGGGAAGGGGAAATTGATTACCTTTGTGAGATTGGGATTGTACAGGGTGGATTTCACAATCTTGTACCCGTCGCGGATATCCATGGTTGCGTAGGTGAAGTTGCGCTGGATTAGACATTGGAGCACGTCGAAGATTATACCGCTGGTCTTGTTGTGTACGCCTAGAACAGGACGGCCGAAAGTGAGGGCCAGGCGGTTGATGTTAGATTGCATCCAATGTTTTCTATCTCGTTCAATACAAGAACAAGGCTTCAGTGGGAACAGGACTCACCCCACAGCAACACCATTCAAGAATATCCACTGCTCGTGCTCATGCTCCTCCTTGACCTCCGCATACCTCGGCTCACTCGCAAACCTCAATCTCGACCCGTTCAACAAGAAGCACAGCGCATTATTAACCAGCGCGAATACCACCACCCCGATAACAACCATCCACACCGGGAACAGCAGCCAGAACGGTATGGAGAGCATGAACGGCAGTTGCATGCAGAAGAGCAGCAGGTGCAAGAACATGGCCCAGAGATTGGCAGCCGAGGGGTATAGTTCGCAGAACTTGCCGGAGCGACAGGGGTTTAGGGGCATGATGATGTTGGGGAGGAGCTGGTAGAAGCTGAAGGCCGAGAGGATGTCGTGACGGAGAAGTTTAAGGGGTGAGCCTGTGTACGAGCGAGGCGTCACGCTTCTGCCGCCGACTTGTGAGCCGTAGAATTTTGTTCCTGCCATATTGATGCGTTGAGGTCGCGATGTGAGGTGAGGAGAGAAAGGCGTTAAAAAGAGAAAGAAACAAACAAAAAAAAGGCGCAAATCAAATGTATCTAGACATGGCTTGTGAAAACGAGATATAATAAGGCTATCCTGCTGGAGACAGTATAAATGAAGAATGGTTGTTACACGAGCCTGACCTGAAAGCTTGAGGTAGGCAACCCCTGAAGCTTTAGTGGTGATGTCTCACCGCCCCGCCCCCAGTGACCGAGTCTGACTAAACGCTGGCTGACCCCTAACGGTGACTCGTTCCAGTGACACCCTGCTGTTGCCTTGGTTGTTCAGGTTGCTGGATGATGGCCACACGCCTAAGAAGATTGCTCTGGCTGTGATGCAGATTTATAGACGAGCTGAACCGAAGAGAGGTTGCGAAATGAAGGGGATACCACGTGACAATACTCGACATTATGTTTTATCGGAATACAGCGGTCATAAAGATGATGGAATATGAGCTTGACGCTGGCATAAAAGATGATGAGCATATACTAAGGTATACTATATTCTATATACACAGTAGTGAAGATCAAGCGATACCACCATACAAAGAGTTTTATCCTGGTGATTATCCCAGCATGCTGATGTAAGCAGCTAAATCCAACCACCAACCACCAGAACACGTTCCGACGCTAGGCAGCAGCGACCTCTTCTTTCCTCAACATCACCGTCGCCATCCTTGCAGAACGCACTTAGTCCAAGTAATGGAATTTCAAGTGATTCTAGATAGACATTTAGCTGAAGGATTTGCGACCACGTCGTACGAGGGCCGAGAATGAAGAAATCCCACCCGGTAGCACCAAGGGGAATCCGATTTCATTACATTATATAATTACACAACTTTTCTTTCCCAAAGTCAGAACGTGCGGATGCTTGGAGCAAGTTAAGTTGCTACGGCGTAAATTCTTACTCCATATCACCAAGTAGTTCGATCAGCTGCAGAATTCACATCTCCCATCTCTAAGACTACACTACACGTCTTTGTAAATTGGAATAAGCAGGTACTCACCACAAAACTAGTCAACTTCTCGAACGCCCTCAACCTTCCTGGTGTAATGGTAGCATATGCAAATTTTGATTTAAGCAAGACGTAGGTTCGAATCCTACGGAAGGTCAGCGAGGCTCGCATACTGTGTTATCCGATAATGTAGGTAGGTAGGCGGCCTCTATTTTTTACCTGTTCTTTTATCCACGAATCTATTTCCCGTGCGCAAAATCCTTCTATTTCCTTCTTCCGTTCAAAAGTAGATTTTTTGCATCTCCACGTTGCCCGTCAAGTGAATACCCACGTTCTCACTTCTCCAGATCCTCCTCTGTCTTTTTTTATTATCTCCACAGAACAAATTATTTTCACCCTCAGAAGAGTTTACCACTATACTCGTTAATTACATATTCATCTTCAAATTTCACATCTCCGTACATGCTTTTAATCACCCCATCAAATATGATTCATCCCAGACAAGTATTTGTCCAGCAACCGCCCATAGGTAGTGAAATTCCATCGCTATAAACAAACACCCCAGCTTTCCATCCCATCAACCCTATAGCCACCACCTCAAAGCTTCACAATCCCCCCATCCCCAATATAAACGTCCTCCTCCCCCACCGTAATAAGTACCAGCACCCTCCTATCAAACAAATAATCCTCATCCCTCTTAATCTCTCCCTCCCAAGCACCCCGAGTCCGTATAAACCTTCTCCTCTCAAACAACCCCATGTCTCTGACCCAGAACTAACTCGGCGGAAGCGTCGTATAATCGTATTACAGTGCGGGGTTCTTGGGGCCGCCAATCGCGGCAATGAGTGCTCTGCTGCTTGATGGGGTGTGGAACTATTTTGGCGGGCAGTCGGTTCTGATTCGGATTTAGAGGGGGAATCAATGTACTTGGGTGCATTTGAGGCATCCTAGGTGCTTTGGAGAGGGGACGAGTCTTGAGAATGGGATGTCGGAAGGGAGAAGATGTGCCTTTGGGTTTTATAGGTTATAATATCGAATAGGGATATAGTCTAGGTAGACTGGGATATGGGGTTGTAACTATACCACACCACTTGCTGCGATTGATTGCGTTTCAATGGGTAATTGGCGTCTTTCGTCGGGAATTTAACACAATTGCTCTATTCTGGGTGTTTACGTTTATGTGCAAATTCTTAGCCATATATACATCCATTCATGCTACCCCATGCCACGCCCGAAATATCCTTCTAGCTCCCAGTAACGCCCCCACAGACCGGACACCCGTCCCGAATCTTATCCCTCAGCAGCCTGGCATGCGTTACCTTCGCCCCAACACTATGCGTCGCCGCCCATTGCCCGTTCTCGTCCAACTCTACATCCGGCGGGGTTTGCGGTCTCTCCTCGTCTTTATTATAACTCAACAAATGGTTCAGGTGAAACACATGCCCACAAGCAAAGCCGACCAGGGTTTCGGTCTCGTGTTCGGAAAATGGGTCTTGGCAGCCGACGCAGTGACCTGGCTGGTGCTTCTGCGCTGGAGAAGCAGGTGGAGCGTCGGAGGCTGTTATGTCGACGTGATCGGCATGCTTGTGTACAACGTCGAATTTCACCCCTTTGCGTTGTCCGGAACGCAGGGTGTTCTGCGCCATCCCCACTTCGCCCTTCAACACCCTCGCTACACCTTCGCTAATACTATGCTGTAACTCATACTCCTTGATCATTCTACTCAGTCCCTCCCTCAAACCCTCAATCTCCAATCCTTCAGGAATGCGCCGGACAAGAGTAATGGGATTGATAGCTGTGCCAACCTCCTCGAGGAGACCCCGGATGAAGCGGGGTTTGTCCATGGAGTAGTTCAAGAGATCTTCCCAGAGATCAGCATCATCTTGAGATTTGGCAAAGGAGATGGCTTGGGAAACATCCGCGAGGCGGTCGATGATTAGATAGAGAGCACGTTTGGTTTGGCCGGTTTTGGAGTAGAGGTAGACGAGTTCGGGAATGTAATCCCGCTCTTCGCATTCTTGGGTTGCCTACGTTTTGTTAGTATCGCTTAGATGGGAAATTGATGAGACTGACCTTTTCGAAGATATAGAAGGTGGAGGATTTGAGGAAATCCATGAGAAGTTCACGATCGTACAGCGCGAATAGATGCACGGCCAGATCGGCTAGTTCGTCAACGAGAGCTCTGCTTTCGGATAGTAACCTGTCCCTGTTCTCTCCCTGGCTTTCTTCGATTCCATCGCCCCTCCACAAGGAGCTAACATAGAAGAAAAGGTAAAGGATCATATTCTTCTCCTGCAATTGCTTGACTACGACTTCAGGACCAACGAGCCCGTGCTGTGCTTCGTCAACAAGCAAATTGACCGGCTCCAAAGTAAGTTCTCGAAGCTCTGTAATAGAAGCTGTCCGTTTTTGCTCTTTCGAAACTCGGAGCAAAATCAGACCAGGAATGTCATCCGCAACGGCATCGACCAGATGATGGTCTTTGATGAGGGCCATAGCGGCATCGGCATCTTGAAGACGAATATAGCATTTTAGAGCTTCTCGAGTATGCCCACTGGCGATATGAAGCTTGCCCAGGCTTTCCATCACGATTCGCCAATCGCGACCTACTACTCCATCTTCTACACTATCCTCGCGGACATCTCGATATTTGAGCTGGTTCTCCAATACCGTGGTAACACTCTTAATATCGAAGAGCTCCGGTGGCCATTGTTCAAGTAACTCTCGCACCCTGGGTCTGTTGTTGGCAACATAATGACCGAGAAGGACCTCATAAATTTGTGAGGGCAGAGGAGGTTTCAGCTGCGTCGTCGGTATATAGTCCGTGATCTCGTCGAACTTCTTGGCTCCCGCAAAAGCATAGACCCATTCTTCCCATTGGGCAGCAGTTCCCAACACCTTTCCGCAGACCTTGCCGGCGGTGGCCCAGTCGCCCGCATCGATGAGTTGACGTATCCAAAGCTCACCAATTCGACGCTTCTCCTTCTCCACAGCAGAATAAATCAAACGGCTCGCAGAATCTACTGTCGAGGGCGCATCATCGTTCCAGTCGTCGCCGCTTGTTTGACTTGGTTCTGGAGTGCCTGGACCAATCTCCACGAGTTTTTCTGCTGATGTAGAGATGACTTCTGGGTGCTCATCAATTAGCTCCCAAGCCTCTTGGTTCTTTTGGTGCTCCAAGAGCCAAGAGAGATGATCTGAGAGATCTCTCTTGGAAGCTAATATGCAGTCGTATGGACTATGGATGAATATTTTCATTCCCGGCACTGAGAGTTGGGGGTGAACGCTGCTCATACGATTCGCTGACAAGACTTTTGTTGCGCTGCTTCCGGCACTTGGAGCCTTGGGATCCGAGCCGTTACTTCTCACACTCGCCGCCGAGCTTAGTAGAGCAGTCGCATTGACCGTGGCGTTCCACATTCCACTTCCCATACCACTCAGGGCCTCCAATGTTCCACGAGAGGTTTGAGTTGGGGGAAGGTCTCGTGGAGCAGGCAGGATACCCAGATGATAATCCGTCGCTGACAGCCTTTCAAATCGACTGACAGTAAGTGTATCGGTGTCGACCTCTTGTGAGGACCCCAGGTCGATAAGCCGAAGCTCAGGTGATAATGCATTCTGGCGGTGTCGAATGCCACCTCGTGGATCACTTCCTGTGGAGGTTGTAGAGCCTTTGGATTTGTGCCCTTTAGTCGGGGTCTTTTCTCCATCCTTCTCTTCGGTGGGATTGATATAAGCAAGTACAAGAAGCAAAGTTGGGGTATATAACGACAATCCAGAAATAATGCAATCCATCCGTAAACTGAAACCATTAGTCAGGAAAAAGTCAATAGGAGGAAGTCTTACATTTTAATGATCTCAGCTCTTCCCACAGTCCGTTCTCCGGCATTTTTACCAACGCCAACGCCACCAGGGTGTACATTGATGATCCAGATTGTACCTCCCCATCCAACAAGGAGTTTCTCAATTCGGTTGCTATCCTTTGATGCTTGCTGTTTCAATTTTGCTGTCGCTGGGGAGGATGTCGCCGCTTCTCGCATTTTATCATCTTCATCTGATTCGATGCTCTTCTCGTCAATCCACTCCACTCTTCCCTTCCAGACACCCGCCATTTCTTCCCATCCATCATCCTGGGGTCTGTCCACATGACCAATTCGCTTCCATGCAGAATCAGCGTCTGCACTGTCCAGGTGTAAGTTCGATCGCATAATCTTGACACCATGCTCGTTGACCCAGACTACATATTTGCCTGTCAAGGACCATTTTATTGTACTAATAGTCCCTTCTCCCGAGTGTAGCACAGTGTCTTTGCCCCCGTTAGTACCTAGACCAATGGTACCTAGCCAACCAGACGCTGTGGCCGATGCAGAGCCAGTAGTTGTTGATGTGGAGCTCCCGGCTCGGCCGCCCACCGTGAGAACCAGATTCCCAGCCAGCCCTCCCGATATGTATGTTCGGTCATTCTTGTAATCTGGCGAAAGCCCAACAGCCTGCACTGGTCGAGCAAAATCTCGTAATTGATTGTCTCTACTATCCACCAACGAAGCTACACAAACCTTCCCGTCGATTGAAGAGGTAGCTATATATATGGCGTTCGAGGGGACATTTGGAATGAGAGGCGCTTTCGGTGTTCGTGGACTGGATGTAGGAGCTTGAGAAGCTATAGAAGGCGATTTCTGGGAAGTTTGGGTTTGAGACACAACTCTATTGACAGCTTCTGGAGCTGCGCTTGGCAAGGGCGGGGGAAATGGGGATATCGAGATGCTCGTTACAGAGGCGGAGTGGGCGTGGTAAACTCGGAGGGACTTGAAGGAGGGTAGAGAGATTACATGCTGCCAGAGTATTAGTTTTAGATACAGTATATAGACAAAAATCACAGGTGACTTACAATGTTTCCATTATGCGTTCCAATGAACTAGTTATACATCGGTCAGTGACGGTTCAATAACGCAGACCCGTCAATACTCACCATTTTGTCGCCCGCGACCAGGAAAGAGCTTGTAGCATCTCCATTTCTATAGACAGGTACGAGATTGCTTGTTAAGCGCGCGTATTTGAGCTTCGGCTCCTCTTCTTCGCCCTCATCATCGTCGTCGTCGTCGTCTTCCTCGGCATCATCGCTATCAACAGTCTCATCTTCGTCGTCCAGAGTATCCGTCTCATCGCGACTGGATTCTTGGTCTATTTGGACACTTTTGTCGCCTTGATCCTCCGACTCTTCAGCCATGGTGGCGCACTTTGTTGATTACATCTGGTGGTGTTGGCAGGGAAGGTTGGACAACCACGTTACAGTATCGACGTAGGGCTGGAGCTGGAGCTGGGCTGGAGCTCGGAAGCTGTTAGGCGAGAAATATAATCGCGTCCGCGTCGTCTTAAAGGCCCAAATTTGTGCCCACTGCAAACATTTACATCAAAGCAATGGAAATTTCGATTTATATACAAAGGATCTAAAGTCATTTAATGTCCACAATGCAGACCTTCAGCCGTCAACTATTTGCGCCTACCATCAGGCAAATCCTCAATGAAGGCTCGCGACAACATCCTTTCCGCCACCTCCATGCTTCAACTGCCTGCCAATTCCCTCGAAAACGAGAGCACTTCTTCTCGTCCAAGGCTCCCCTGCAGCAAGAGAATGCAGAGGTCTCCAAGGATGCCCCGCCCCCGCAGAAACGAAAGCCAATACGGTCCCCGGCAGGAAAGACATCTCTGAGGAGGGTGGCAGTGGAGGCACAAAGATCCAGAGATACTGCCCTTCGGATGAAAGACACAGCTCAGGGCCAGGAAGGAAGCAATGCGGTCATGGCGATATCGGTGGCAAGCCAATTCGACATGGAAGAGGTGGTGAAGATTCTGCGGGCCCACGGCTTCTCGATTGATCCAGACGGAACAGAATTCGATGCAGATCAAGTCATACACACTCGCGGGGCGAACAGCGGGGATATTTTCGTATTTCCATCTGGGACTCTAGTTGCGTGGTCTCTACCACAAGATGTGGTCTCGGATCTGGCCACCAAAATCCTGCTTCCGGCAGCAATCGAACCACATATACAGCAGATAGAAACGGAGGACCTGGAATACACAGAGGATGAAAAGAGAGACAGCAGCACTATCAAGGGTGATGTCATTGCGTTAGGCACAAGACCTAGCTCGCAGCGTGTAGAGAACTCAAAGTATGTTTCCTGATCTCTATTCAGAATGCTCACTAATCGAAATTTAGTCCACGACTTGACACGACACTGGCAAAGATTGCTTTCTCGTCCGGTCTTGCTCGCTCAACAAAGCTTGCAGTCCTCGAGACGATGCTAGGGAAATACTTCGAATCCACAAGAGCAATCCCCACTCTACTATCTAAAGGCTCACGACTCCCATTTCGTCGAAATTTCATGTTACAGAAGACCGGGCAGTTGCTAGAGCTTAGGGCACAGTTGAACCACTACTCCGAGCTTACCGACTCCCTACCAGATCTATTCTGGGACAGCAAACATGAGCTGGGTCTCGAAGGATACTACGACCAAGTTGGCAGAGCTCTCGATGTTGGGGTACGAATCAAGACCTTGAACGAGAAGATGGATTATGCCCAAGAGATCGCAAGTATCTTACGGCAGACATTGGCCGAAAAACACAGCAGCTTCCTCGAGTGGATTATCATTATATTGATCGCAGTCGAGATAAGTTTCGCAGTCCGTAACGAAATAAAGGAGCGACAGAATGCAAGACTTGCCGAGGACAATGCCATTGAAGCATAGCCATCGCGGTCGAGCCACATAGACCTCACTACCCAGGAGTTTTGAATATTAATAGCGGCGTTTAAATAGAAGATACCCCTCCCCTTCCATATGTGGATAGCACATCTGGATGCAATATACATACGGTCTCATAGCAAGTAAGTGCGTAGCCATTCCACGCTGGACCCGAACTTCACACTTGTGTAGTTCTTGGATCTCGAACATAGTTTCATAAAATATGATTACTTCTGGATTCCAACCCGGTGCACCAGACCAGACCTTCGTTGAGGCTTAATGAAGTGATGGTAGCAAAGTACCGCCAGTGCGAACTTGATTAATGGCAACTCATACGATCAGAATCTCGACTCCATCCCAGCGTTAAAATACGCTGGGCGGGAAATTAACACATCACATCTGTTCCTCCATTCAAATCCCACCCATATTGCCATCTTGAGTCCCAGGCAGCCAAGTCCAGACGAAGGAAGCTCGCTGAGGGAAGCTCTGCTATCAAACAACGCCCCGCCCCGTCCTGTCCGAGCGCCATAGTAATTTCTCTCACCATATCAAGTGCTGAGAACCCGGGGAAATGAAATGAGAGAAGTCCTTGGCTACACTATCTAGGGAAGCTTAACGCCTGGATAGGACGGGATGAATGTAACCCATTCGAGCTTGCAAGCAATGCTTGCGGTGTTAACAGCAAGGCCCAACATACTAAGTAGCGGGGTATGTTGATGAGTGCTCGATTTTACAAATAATGCCTACCTAATGATTTGCTCGCTACTTTTAACTCTCTGTTTTTGAATAATGTACCAGTATCGTCTTGCCTGAATGTATTGTCCAGAAGCGGGTTATTTGTGTCTACCCATGATCAGAGGCTTGCGTACAGCACGTCTTCCTTTCACACGCCAAGTGGAAAATCTCGAATGCATCTAGTTTATGCGTTGATAGACCAGCAAGTTTTGAATCGTTAATCTGTTCTATTCATTGCATGCTACTCCGTATTAATAGAGTCGTCCTGCTTCGCAAGCCTTGGTACGCTACTCGTCACCTTCCAGATACCAGAATATTACACTTGGGTAACGGCCGGAGGGGCAAGATGGGTTTAGATATACTTGTAAGCGGTCAAAATTACGCGCTGAAAGAGGCTGAATGGATAATTACAGATTAAATTCAGCTGTGGTCCCGTCAACTGCGAGTTTCTCTTCAATACGACTTTTCACTCACCACTCCCCTCCCCTCCCCCGGATCAACGAGCACCGCCCCTCATCATCCATCATGTCACCACAGAAATCTCTTTCTCAACCCCTACATCCTTCGCTGATATAGGAATACCCAACAACTCCCTCGCCACCCCTGCCACCTCCCCACACTCCTCTTCGCCAGCTTGTGGCTTACCAATTCATGATGGTGTGTGCGACGAACATGTCTGGTCGATTGTCTGGTCTTTGGCGATGAGATCTTGCTTGCATTTGGGGAGGTAGAGCGACTAGTTCAAGATTCTTGTGTCGGCGATTGCGATCGTAGGGTCCCTGGGCCTAGTTCTTCATGATTGATTGATAAGAGGGAACTGGTTATTCGCGAGACATCGATGAGGTAGGTCCACGAGTAAACTACATCCTCGTCGTCGAATTCTCGATTGTCGCGGTCTGCCAAGCAAGGGGTTGAGATATCTTCTAGAAATGGCACTCAGCATTACTGTTTTGAAGACGGATGTGATGTGGAGAATTACCCCACTGTTATAGTCTAGATCTTCACATGGAAGCTTCACATTTCCTACGGTATCGCAAAGTCTATGAGTTGGATAATGGCTGATGGCTGCGGATAGGCCAGGCCATCGGTGCCGTACAAACCCCAAAACCCACCAAGCCCTTCTCCCACTCTCCGCCAGAACCGCATCACACTCGCTGTTGCTCCAAGCAAATTGCTCCCGGTGCATTCCTATGGACAGCGCAATATCTATAGCCCGATCCAGGTAGTACTCCGCGGCCGTGTATCCATCCGAACCATGTAGCTCATGGGAAGAGAGCTAACGCTTGGACGCACATCCACTATGGAATCTCACCAACATTCAGCTCCTCACGGCTTGGTGTCGAAACGCAGCCGTACAGACACCCGTCGTATAGATTGCACCGATTATTGCATCTCGATAGCTGGGATGAGAAGTTCCAGAGCGCGGCGCGCCCGGATCGGTTTGCATCCGCAAGAGCTTCTTCCGCGCAACGCTACCGGGTGCGCATCATGAAAGAAGTCGTATACGACTCCAGAAGCTGGTCCGTCTCAGCACATCCAGTGCACGTGCTGAGATGGTCGCCACTTCATGATCAGACGACGGAGTATATCTCACGCCGCCGCCCTCAGCCGAGAAACCCGAACCAGAGTTTTGTGGGGACGCATTACTACCCCGCGATGTGCCCTTGCTTGCAGTTCCTGTACGTGTGTCTCCGCGTAACTCCCTCATACTCATATCCCCACCTAGCTCCCCCTTCCCCCAGACCAAGTTCTACAAGCGCACCGGCACCGGCTCCGGCTCCAAATACACGCTTATCACGAGCGCCGAACTCGCCGTCCGGCCGTAAAAGCTGTCGTGGGCCGAAAGGGCCACAGTGTCTATGAGCGCCATGACGGCGTGGCAGGCTGTTCATACACGCCGGCCTGATTCTAACTGCGACTCAAGACGCTGACGCTGTGGGGAGAAGGGATACGGGTAGGGGCAGGAGTATGGTTCAAGGGAAGACGGTGTTTGTATGGGCGCTGGTGGGGGTGTGGGGGTCTGGGTTGTGCAGCTGGCGAGGTGGGCGGGGTTAGAGGTTGCTGGGACGGCGAGGGCGAGGAATAGGGGGCTTGGGGCGGGCAGGTGGTGGATTATAGGGACACTGATACAGTATCGGGGGCTAGGCTGGGGCGGAGGAGAAAGCTGATATTGTGGTTGATTGTGCGGGGGGCAAGAGCCTGGTTCGTGGTTAAGGATGGAGGGGTGCTTGTCAGTGTTTTTCAACCACCTGCAGGGGTGAGGCCGAGAGGTAGAGGGGGAGAAGGTGAGGGATTTGTTCTCTGTGATGGAGTCGAGGGGGAGCAGTTGGTGGAGGTTAGGAAGGGATTGGAGGAGGGGAAGGGAGGTTTGTGGCGAGGTTGGATGATGTGTTTGGGCTGGAGAAGTTTTGGGAGGTATTTGAGAAGTTGAAGGGGGAGGGACAAGGGGGAGATTGTGCTTGATATGGGAGTTGGGAAGTAGAGAGGGTCATTAATGGGTTTGAGGGAATGTAATGACATGAAAGCGCTTGCTTAGACCGATTAGAATTCGGGAACTACAGCCTGTTTACCATAATTTGCAGTACAGGAGGCCTTGGGTCGCGGAGGGATAACAAGCAGCCAGACAATATCTGAAGATGGCTAGCACCTTTTTCCGCCTGATAACTGCTTGGAGAAACAAAAAAATGCAGAAACTTGACGAGGATTAAGGAAAGGTCAAAGAAGGACGAATACTCCGAAGGATATTATGGTACTGTACAGGAAATAAGCTTCAAACAGAGGCAAATGGCGACATCCAGAACGGAATGCATGCTGCCTTCGCTGGACGGAAATTCTGAGATCGGGGGTTGCAGATAAGTGTGAATGAAGAGTCAACCCTGCCTAGGGGATATGGATATCCTTTCGCAGTGCGTTTTCGCTAGCGGGTCCATGTACTTGAGAAGCCCCATCAAAGGCATCAGAACGTTCATCGTGTAATTCATGTCTATCTGATTCCCAGTTCTTCGCCCCATTGATTTGTTTCCCAGGAGAATTCCCACTCCCCTTGGCGCAAATCTGCATCCATGCCAGAGTCGGAGAGCAGCTGGGCGGGAGCACGATGTTGCTCTAGTGTTTGGTCAAGACATAGGAGAGACCGAGGGGCTTTCTGGGTCCTCTTGACTGGCGTTCAAGGAAGCAGGGAAGCCACCGGAGCTGCTCGATGAAGCTGCGGAAGGAACTTGAGTGCTGAATTTGGCGCTTCTGACCACGACCTCCGGGCCAATGAAATCGTCGTGTATCCACTCTCGGGGCCAAAGCGTCAACCTCACATGGTTTTCGATCCATTTCGCATATTCAGTGTTATGAACAGGCTCAGTAAAGGGGCCTGTACAAGCCTGGGGACGCGGTTCTCTACGACAGTTCATCTCGTAGGAAGTGTGTTGGACAAGAAGATAATGCGATTCTAGGCCGTAACGGCCGTAAACAACAGGCTTTATGGATAGCTCCTCGGGGCTAGGTGCGTCGAGAACAACGTTATCGTCGATCAGTATTACTAGTAATAACAAGTGGGGAAAGAAATGTCGAATGACAGATGAATCGCAGTGTGATTGTATCATTGTCTGACGGCTGAGACACAACGTTCTGACGTGCTCGAACATGAAAGGTCGACCTTTCCACTCGTCGAGATCGACATCATCCTCATCTTCTTCATCTTCAACATAATCAATATAATGCGGCCGAAAGCCAAGGTTCGCATATCCCGCAGCATCCTTGCTGAAATCCAAATTCCTGAGATGTATAATGTCATAGTCATATCGGACAAAATTCTTTGAGAACCGAGCTCTGTTGACATACGGGGGAGTATCCTCGGAAGACAACCAGGACGATTTGACATAACATTCAGATCCGGAATAAAAGTCCTTGGCTTCGCTGCGAGATTCGGCGCACGTATGCAATAAAGGAGGAACAGGCCTGTTTCTGTATTGAAAAGGCTGTACTGAATCCGTATTGGGACGGGGGTTGAAACATCTTCCCAGTTCGACAATTCTTGGAACGCGCAGACAGTATTGCCAAATGCGAAGGCGGAGTTCGATAGGAAGTTGAGGAAATTGTGGAAAGGTGCAACTAGAGGCAGACATAGACTCATTCCATGCATTCTTTACATTTGACCTCATCTCTTTCCGAATGTCTTCGGCCCACCGGCTAAGCTCTGCCCTGCGAATTCCAGGCTCATCGAATATATTGTTGTGCTCGAAATAAGCGTCACGAGCTTCTGTTGCGCCGTCCAGTTCACTCACTGTTTGCGGGAGAGAGGGGTATTGTATTACCGTGGGAGGCATTTGTGTTGCTGGGGCGTAGGTTGTGGTCGCATTTACAGAGTGGACATGAGAGGAGACGCGTCGTTCTAAATGTCAAGACGCGCTAGGGATTTCCCTCACGTGACACTAACTTGAACCACAGACACAGATACCTTCAAGTAGGTAGGTAGAAGGCTTGGATGGGTTTGAAGCACACTTTCGCCACATATCGACTCAGAAGTCATGCAAAACCATGGCATGCCCTTTCAAGTCCAATCGACCAAGAAAGAAAACAAAACACGTGATTAAGCTTATCGACATCTACCGGTAGCTTCTTTCCCGCCGAAAGGGAAGTTCATTTACAAAAGAACAACACACTGTATATCACTCTATATTGTATATCGTATGCCCTCGAGATGGCCACTCTTGTTCTCGGCCAAAGCCAGCCTCCTCCAAACTTAGATTCACCCCATGATCCTCCCGAGACCCTTCTTCACAACGTGTCAATTGCATCGTATTCTTCAGAGACGCCGGCCACGCGCGAGTTCACTCTCTTCCGCAGCCTCCCCGTTGAGCTTCGACACAAGATATGGCACCATGCACTCTCTGTACCGCGTATCATTGAAATGGAAAAGGTGCCTTGCTGGGAGCACGGAATAAGCTACCTTCCCAGTCGATGGGACTACAGGATCAAAAACCCACCACCCCTCTTCTCCACCTGCGCTGAGTCCCGCAACGAAGCTCTGAAGGTTTACCAAAAACACCAAGAGCTCAATGAGCCAACGGGAGATCCATCCTGGATAAGGTACGACTACGATATATTGCATCTGAAGGCAAAGCGATGGGATGAGGACGGCCGAGACCACGTTCCACATGAGTGGCGCGCACATGATGTCCGTGCGGGGAGTTATCCAGGAGATCCCAGTGTTGCCCGATACAGTGCAAAGAGGGAGTGCTTTAACAAACTTGAAGCTCTTGCCATTAATCGCGAGCTTTTCTTCTGCACGGGGGACTCCGTGGAAAGCGTCGCGCGGAAACTGTTTCCTAATTTGAAGCTTCTCATCATTTTGATTGATGATGAAGTCGATATTGCGAGTTCTTGGGATATTAAGGATCATGATTTTTCACCTTATGAGGGCAACCAATTCCACGAACCAGTCATGCGTCGATGGGCATTTACATCTGCCAGTACCGGACCTTTCACTCCCGTGTCTTCTCGAAACGCTTGGTACAAGTACTTCATCGAGACCAAGATGCAGAGATATTTCCGACGGGAGCAGACCAAGTTTAAAGACTATGTGTCGCCGTACATCACGGTTATGGGATGCACTCTGCCACAAGGACTGGAAATTCCGAGCTGTGGAAGATTGCCAGCTTGATTTCAAGGGCCTCTGGTCGGTAGCGTCAGAACCGTTTTGACATGGGAGTGTATGGAAAGGTGTATTGAAATGGTTACCAAATATAAGACGTTTCAACTCTACGGCCAGTCCAAACTCGCGCATATCTTGTATTCAAACGAGCTTGCTCGTCGATATCCTGATATCCGGTGTATTTCCGTCCACTCGGGCAGTGTGAACACTGAGCTCAGTCGAGGGCTCAACGCTTCTTACCCACTTTTTGCCCCGATTGTCACTTTTGTAAAGGTCAGTGATGCAAATAAATGCGATATACGGTATATGCTGACGCTGTATGACAACAGTGGACGGGACTTCTTACGCTCAACATCCATCGGGAAACCCTTAATCAGCTTTGGGCTGCTGCGACTGAAGAAGCCAAATCTGGGAAACTTTATAATTCAGTTGGGCAAGAAGTTCCTGGATCCGAGTATGCTCAAGATTTAGAGCTGGGAAAGAAACTCTGGGGTTTTACTGAGGCTGGATTCAGCAAGCTCTCTTTGTGAAGTTTTTTTTTTCTTTGGCGAAATGAAGCATTCCCGAATAGGGGCTAAAGTAGAACTTTGTAGGGGTGAGGGATTACTCGGTACCAGAGGGGGTGATGTTGATGGAACAGTTAATAATGGGTGGAAGGGAATTACAAAGTGCAAGAGAAAGGACACATCCATACCCCAAACCCCTTTCTTCATAGCCAGCGATTTAGTACATATTCTTGGTTGCTCTAGACTTTCTGAAGCTGCGTCAATGCCAGTGCAAGTACGAGTATAGAGGATCAAGTAATTTATCAAGTACCAGGACATGGATTACTACACCTACCGATACCCTCTTGGGACAAGTAAACATCTCCACTGGCTGGTGACTCACGTTTGTTGTCGTCTCCTCAGCCAACCGTTACTGGCGCTGGCGAGGATTGGTGACCACGGCCCCTTGTTGGACCGGGTCGCCGTAGCTGTCGCGTAACCGCGTTGGGAAATAAGTAAACAACGTGAACCCCCTGTTTACTTCAATCTTCCAGTATAGGGCAGGGACCTGTTTTTAATCAATGCCCATCGCGTCAAGAGTCTGTATTTGATCTTCAATTGAAAAGTCTTTAACCATTCTGCAACTATTATTCTCCCCATTGTACTTGTATTGAGTGGGAAAAGACGTCTATTACTGCCTTGCCGCTGCAGTACTGTACCCCACCATACAATGGCAGACCTCGAAAACCACTCGACAATCATTGTCGACGACGAACAACCCTTAGCAGTCCGCAGAAAACGACGCAGCAGCACAAGACTAAATACACAATCAGCATCGAACCCTCACCGCAGAGTAACACTACCTCACGGAATTTCAACTCCGCCAGCAACCCCGAAACGAGCAAAGAAACGCGTTCGCTTCTCTGATCCAGGACCAATTCTCCTCGATTCCGAACCAGCATCGGCATCTTCAGGCCTCACTCCATTTATTCGACGCACATCTCTCTCCAATCCTGCCTCCAACCGCCGTCACTCTACACCCGCCGTGCTGTCAAATCGATCCGAGTACAATGCAGCTCCAATCTCGGGAACACTGCAATTTGCACCTCTACGACAAGTGCTCGAAGGCAGGGTCAAGAGGAGGTTGAGGCGGAACAGACTGAGCGAAGAAATAAACACCATTGAGGGGGATAAAAAAAAAGAAGCCAAGAAACGGAGAACGGAGGTTGAGAGGCTGAGAGAGGAGTTGGCGGCTAGGGATCTCGAGGTTCAGAGCATCAGAGATGAACAGGAGATTGCAAGCCAAATCGAGGGAGAGTCTGGACTTTCGGTCACTTCGAACACGACTCAAAGCACCAAGATCCAAGAGTTGGAACAGGTGATAGTCAACCTAAAGGCTGAGCTGCAACAGAAAGATAGCCAGCCAACAGAAGATCCCGACTGGACAATGGCAGCACGAGATCCTTTCGACTTTGACGACGATGACGATAATATGATAATGAATTATGATGATGATTTCCATGACAACACGGAGATGGAAACGACCCCGACGCGCCTCAACACCTCATTCCCATCACCTCCATCCACAATTCCAAACACGCCTTGCAAATCGGTGTCCTCCGGTACCCAAGCGTGCTTTCCTATTGCAGACCCAGAGAAGGAAGCTCTCCAAACCCAACTTGAATCGTTGAATTCCGAGATTTCGAAACTTACTTCCACCATCGCGTTCAAGGACGACAACCAATCGCGTCTTACTGAGAAGCTCTCTGAATTCATTCCTGTTAACGATTCCCATGACCACACTTCAGTCGACGTCGCACTAGACAGTGTTCTCACTCAGCTCGCCATCGCCCAATCTCACGCGTTGGAGAAAGAAAACGCGTTCTCTGCTCTTGCAGCAGAGATCACCGGTCTAGGGTTTCCCTCATCTGGTCCCGAAGAAGCACTCGAACTTATTGCAACGCAATTTCGCCAAGCACGATTGGATCTCGAGTACCTCACTCCTGGTGAGGTCATTGAAGGCTTTGAGAACCACAAGTTGCTGGAGATGCTTGTATCACGAATCAAAGTCTTGCTTGAGAAGGTCAAAACCCAGGATGCCAGCATTGATGAATATCATGACCAAGAAATATCGCTCAGACAGCAACTCAACACGCGTGTCAATGTCACGGATAGTCTGCAGAAGGAGCTGTACCTCGCGAACAATGTCGTTGGGGGCCTGAGAGAAGAAATCGAGGAAAAAGAAGTCGGCAATCAGAGACTACAATCGGCTTTGGAAGGGTACCGAGCAGAAGTGAAAGGATTAGAGAGCCTGATCGAACGAGTGGAAAATGAAGGACGGAGTAACGAGGCTCAATTGAGAGGCGAAGTCAACAACATGCAAGAGAGACTCCAGCACGAGATGCTCAAGCACGACACGACACGTGCCAGCGACGAAGGAAAAGATATGATAATCATGGAACTCGAACGCCGTCTCGCCGCTGCCCTCGAATCAGCATCAGAAGTCCAAAGCCAGCTCACCGCCCTCTCAACCATCAAAGACACCCAGATCTGCACCAAAGACAACATGATTGAGCAACTTAACAGCTCTAGCCTGGAGCGGGAGAGAGAACACGGCGACGCTCTAGCTCTTCGCGACGCCAGAGTATCCGAGCTACGAGAGGAAGTCGAACGCATCAACAACGCGCTCAAGACTGCCCATGCCACCATCCTCGAGCTCAGGAACCAGAACAAGGGCTTAGAAGCCCAAGTCTCGGGCGAGAAGACCCGCGGATTGTTCGTCGTGCAGGCTATGCGCGATCAATTGACCCGTGCGCTGGAAACTGGCTTGGGGTATGTCAATGGAGATGTTTCTGTACAAGGGCCTTCTTGCGAGGGAAGCAGTCCTGTGGCTGAAGATTCCTCTTCGCAGGCGGTGGTCAGGAGGGGCAGGTTCTTCGATGGAGACTTGGCGAGGAAGAGTGGCAAGAAGCGG